>JAVCKS010028031.1:0-12719 GCA_032273685.1 Pteraster tesselatus | reverse complement strand
TAGTGATTAAATTCACTTTCGAAGAATCCTTGGTTTCAATACCAAAAAGAAATAATAATAATAATAATAATAATAATTGATATTGCAGAACAAAGGAAGTACATCTTGCAAAGGCTTCTGGAAGGCATTAAAAGGCAAAACCGCAATGAGTAATAACAGAGAAATGTTTTGCATTTAAGATTCCAAGATCTGATAAAGTTATTACTGATGTGATTATGATTGGTTTCACAGTAAAAGAGTATTGGGAAAATCTTGGTAAAGCTACTGTAGTTAGAATCTAAACAATTGTAATGGTTATCTAAACAGGTCATTTTGTTAAGAAAATCGGAGATGAATTGTCTAAGGAACATCCCCTGTCATGATGTTAGAGAATGTAACATACTGGTGATGATATTGTAATTCATGGTAATATTGTTAGAGAGGAGTTGAACAAATGCATTGATACCAAAAAAAGGAGACTGTAAACATCTCAATAATTATAGAGGTACATGTATCTCCTTTAATATCATGTGCATCTAAGATTTGTATTGGAATAACATGCATGTACATGTCTCCAATTACTTAGAGGAAATGGATATTTATTTGAAATTTAGGGAGGGTCCCGTGTTTCTTACAGATGTGATCATCGCATATAAAAAGTGTAGAATGCTGATCTTATAGGAAATCAAAATGGAGTTAGTCCAATACCGATACCAGTATCGGAAATTTATGCCGCCCAATCCCAGCCTAAAATATGGTATTGGTATTGGTGAGTCTATGCACCGATCCCACCGCTTTGGGAAAAATTCGACTTATTTACAAAAATGAAGATGTAAACTTTAATTCACCCTCACCTTACGATGTCTCAACGCAGCACCAACAGGGAAATAATAATCCATTAGTACACGACCGCAACAAACTGCAAACATACATGTAACGCACACCCGCCCTCTATTGCAAGCCATTTGTATTGTTCGCCCTCTATCTAATATGTCCAGTCACTTACATGTAGTTTGTACATACATGTACACATGTTGTCTGGGAATCCCGAGCACAATGTGTTGGGTTACAGAAGCTCAGAGAACAAATATAAAATGAAGACTGCCACATGCAGATACATGTACATTACACTCCTTTTACAAGTAAATCTGTGTAAAATTTTGTTTTGTAATCTAAACACACAAGTATCCTTAATTATATTCAACGAAAAGACTCCATAACCAAGTGTCTTCACGGTAGAATTAATGTACAGCACTACTGCAATGTACTGCCTGCCCTGTATTCAAATGGCAGTCTGTATTCTACGGTCACTGCATTTGAGCCCCAAAATGTAGAGGTTGTATTTTTCTTGTAAGAAATTAAGCATACAAAATGTACATGACACCTACATGTACATGTATGCGTGTATGTACAAAGGTTATCATAGGGTGGCAATAAACAAATGTAGTGCTTACTCATACTCCTGCATCACGATGTTCAAGCAGTAGCCATGGGCATGTGGACTCTACACATTTGGTTGGTAATAAAATTGTGCATACAAGTGTATTTAATATATACTGTACACGTACATGTAGTTTGAAGTTATCTGAGCACCAATACTACTCTTTATGTAATTAGTTTGGTATAAATAGGCCTACAATGTACATGTAGGTCCAAAGCATTATTATTGCAAATAGGGTAACGTGTCTGTGGGAGCAACAACAGCAAAAACTATAACGAACACATATTTTGGTTAAACGTTTTGGCCTAAAAAACTCCAAAAGCACATGTATAAATCTGCCAATTCTATTATTGCATCTTTATTTTCATACAAGGGGTCTAATCATGAGTGCACACCATGGTAGCATACTCAAAATGGTGTACTGTAAAAACTGGTCAGCATGTATTATACCTATTTAGGTACTGTTTAAACACACAGATAATAATTGATAACACTGTCTTTGATGAATGAGTACACCTGATTGTGCTGGAGCCAGATTAGATAATAGAATTTCGAGCTGTACAGTATGTACTGTACATGTATGATGACATTAATGGTTTTTGTACCCTCTGTATTACCGGTAATAAATGTGATGAAACAATTTGTATTTACATGTAGTGGTCCAATACTCTTCAAAATAACAGATTAGAAAAGTTGACAAAACTTGAACATGCTTTATTAGACTGTCTGGAATCAATATGTTTAGGCCTGGCCCCTCACAGCTAAGATGTACATGTACGTGGTTTTAACACTAGAGGCACTCTTGCAAGCCGTTTCAACGGTTTAAATTTGCGGTTCCTCTCGTACTGAGTAGGATTGCCGTTAGGTGACCTCACCTCTTCAAAAACTGTAATTGTATACTGCATACATACATGTACATGTACGGTACATGCTTACTGCAAACATTTGTACTGTACTCGTGTACTGTACTCGCATACTGTACACTCGCACACTGTACACTCGCACACTCGCACACTCGCACACTCGCACACTGTACACGCGCATACTGTACATGCGCATACTGTACACGTGTACCTGTACACCCTTTTTCTTACTGTATACACGCATACTGTAAACTTGAATTGTACAACTACATGTATGCATGGGTTAAACAAGTTGCACACAAAGTTTAGGTCTACGTGCATACTGCAGGGTGAATTGTTTTCGCCACTTGTTTTTTCTAATTCCTTGAAGTGTCTACATGTGTATTAGGATTCTGCCAGGTAACAGGCTAAAAACATGTCCCATGTGGTTTGCTTTTAACTCTACATACATGTACTGTATGCACATTACACTGCGACCGCCAAAAACATAGAAACTTGCATTTGAGCCCTCCCGACAACCCAACTACCACTTGTACCGGACTATACCTGGATGATGGTTCAGGCATTTGCATTCATTGTCTCGGGTTCAGAACACAAATTTACTTTAACAAATACGATAGGGTTACCGTTACCAGGCTTAGAGTACGCACAATGTCCTCTTCACATTACACATATTTTCAGTATCCATTGCGTATCTAAAGCGGACAAAATATCTTGGAACAAAAATCCCCACAAAGCAAATCCAATAAGTCTCCCCTCGACAAGTCAAAGGGAAGGGGACTCATACATGTACATGTACAGTGTACAGTGTATGTTCCGCACTACAATCATTTTCAGTGCTACACTGGGCATTGCAGATTGATGAAAACACACCCCATGGATACATTTACTCCAGCTGTATTTTTTTATAGCTCATTCTCTGCACACTTTCAGAGAGTTCAATCAATGGAGGTCAAAGGTCCATTCTCTCAATCATCACTTTGTCTGCCAGCAGTGGAGGGTTTTGATGGCAATCTTAGGTTACACGTTCAAACGTTCTAAGTACAATAGGAACCCAGGCTTGGAACTCATTAGTCAAGCCTTAGACAAGATGTGTGTCCTACATGTACATGTACATGTACATGTACGTAGTAGCGTTCCACACTGTGCATACATAACAGAGTGTCCAACCTTCCTGATTTCCGTGGAATTACATGTACCCCAGATTCAGATCCACATTTTTAAGATCTGCTTCCAAGTTGCAACATGCCGAGAAGATATTCTCCCTTGTTAGACAGCACAGCCCTGCACCCCCCCCCCCCCCCACCCCCTCAGACTGATTTGTCAGTGTTCTATCTATAGACAACTTGATAGGACTCATGTACATGTCGAGTTCTTCAGAAGCATTACTGTCTTACATTTAATGTTCAATGTTATTTTGCAAATCTAAATTAGTTATTCAACAAGATTACTTATTTTCACTTGCCCCTTCACCTTCAAGCATTACCTACATGTAAGTGCACGTGGGGGAGGAATTACAACGTATACAGGTATGCACATTTTATTTTGTTACATTTATTGTGGAAATCAAGGGTTAAAGTGGAGATGACTGACTTACCAAGGCTTTTTTTACCTAATATTTGCCCGAGAGTGCTGGAGATGGCATTTCAGGGGATTCAGATAACAACCTACTGTATGTCATCAGCTATAAAAGCAGCAAAGACCAATATGCACAAGACCAATCATACATGTACATGGTAGTTTTATACAAAAACATAAATCCACTGTGAGTGACTCGTTATCACAGATAAGAAGTTTGAGTCACTGTGAGCAGCTCATAATAGGCAAAGAGGTAATTTACAACGAAGACACATGAAAACGAGAAAAGAAAACACTTGAATTTTGGCATTTGCTGCTACAGTTGTGGTCACCAACAATGGAAGTGTGCACACCAGATGCCTCAATTAACCTGGTAGGGGTACTTTGAGCATCCAACAGGGACAAACACTGCATTATGGGATAGCTTGAGTGGCTGGAAAGTGATATCCACAGTTGCCATGATATCCAAACATCAGAATATTTCTTTCTCACCGCTCACAGCAATCGCTAGGTTTTAAATGTACGTTTTAATATGACCATGAGGATCGTCGCAAATGTTTTCGGCAATCGCGGCAATCGCAGCGATCACAGCGGTATACATTGTACGATACAATGTATAAAAAAGGAATTTGGGGATTTCAGGTGCTAATTTAGTACCAATGCAAAGAATAAACTATTCAAGCAAAGGCCACTTCTTAATAATCTTGAAACAACTTTACTATAACACAGGTGTACATGTGTAGTAATAATGTAACACTGGAAATCAGTATTATCTTTCAAGCATATATAGTCATCTTACATGAAATGGGAGATAATCATAAAAGTTTATTTATTTATTTATTATAAACTACCTACATGTATTTGGGCAGTAATAAACTATTACTTCGGTAGTGGTAGTGGTGCAGAGATACAGTACAGAGATACAATAACAGACTGTTATCAAAACTAAGGAATAGAACTATCTGGGAGCTAAGGTAGCCCGTCATGCATTTCTTTAATTCTCGATAGGCAAACAAAAAGACCTGGAATAATTATGCCTCAATCAAATATTTACTGCCTCAATCAAATAATTACTGCCTAAGGTGTAAACTGCAATATCACGTGTCAATATTATTACCCAATATAACACAGACTGTAGTTTAGTCTGTGGTATTTTAACTGAATAATCACTTAATGCTTAGCTTGTGTTAGTTGTGTAGTTCATACATGTAGCTTGGGCTGACTGGGAGTTCAGTTACAGCATTCCACTATTGGCAATTTTACACGTACACGCTTTTACTGTATGATACTTAATCCTTTTTCCTTATGTACAATGTACAAACGTTGTGCTCACATTATAGGGCTTAGGAATACTGCACAGTGTTATTTTCAGCACGACTTTTCAAGATTGGTACAATGTATGTAGAGACAGGGTCGGGATAGAATGGACGTGTCATCTATGAAACACTAGATGATGCGCGGGAATGTTACAGGTGAGGCTAATACAATTGACCATCGGGTGGTCATACATGTACAGTAGGCCCTGTATGTTGGACAAACAAAAAATACAGTCCGACTGATGGGAACCAGTCTAGAGCTCCATCAGGTCAACTACGTGTAGAATTACATGTACATATTAGTACATACATCATGTACATGTAGGTGCGTCAGTGCCTTTACACGAACCATTTCCAAAAATCTCATACATGTATGCATGAGATTATAATTTATACTTTTAAACAATATTAAAAACCCTTGACATTAATATTATTATTACCTGTACATGTACATGTGCATACATGTACGTATACTGAGAAATTCTTTGAATAAACTACGATTAATTGCAAACTAATTTTAACTCTGACATTTATAAACTAACTATAAAACTGTCCCTGGTCCTGAATTGCAGATATATGTGTACAATCAGTAGTGGCCTCAATAAAGTGGGAGCACTTGAGATACATGTAGGAAGAGACACAAAGATGTACAGTCAATTACAATATTAATTAGTGAAGTCAGAAATCTCCTATAAAAATCAATCCGGTTGCAATACTCTATTCCTTAGCCATGTACTTATGTACATGTACTTATTATGTACATGTATTACCGCTGTAATAAAGACTCAAACCACATAAAAATATCCCTAAAATGACCTTTAGACATGTAGCAAATAACATAATTTTGGAATATACACACATTTCCAAGAACCGCAAAGCCTTACACGTAGTTAGTTTTTACCAGTATGTAAAATAGTACCCATAAATAGAAATCAGCCCACACAGATTTCCCTGAATATAGGTCTATTATAAACAAACAGTAGGCCTACTACAGCCCCACTTGTATTTACTGACAAGAAACAAAATGTAAACAATTTAAGTGTATGTAGATGCCTTCAACCACTTATAATTACCACAGAAACAATCTATTTATAATCCATTTAGCAATTTATCATTACTACAAGATACTGTTAGTGATGTTGCCTGGTACAAATGTACCAGGCAACATCAATGGCACTGATAAGTAGGCCTATTAAATTTTGATCACCCCATCCACCGCCACAATAATAATACAAAACATGCATACATGTACATGTACTCGTACACGTAGTGGGGGGGGGTGGGATGTGTTTATTGTGGGTACATTTGATACTGTACGTGTACCTGAGAAACACAATTAACATTTAAACCCACTGCTACATATGCATAGCACATGATTCCTAAATACACATTATAGTACATGTACACAGAATGAGATCCATTATACACACTGTAGTGCGTTTTACTCTGATGTCATTAGCTCAGCTGTGAAGTGATGTACATGTACATGTACTGTACATGTAAAACAAAATTGCAATGATCGTGTCTGAGAGTGTGTGTGCGTGTGTGTGCGTGTGTCTGTTTGTGTGTGTCTGTTTGTGTGTTGTGTGTGCATGCGTGTACATTTGTGTCTCGTGTATGTGTCGTGGGTGTGTGTATGTGTTTGTGTGTGAGTGTACGTATGAGTGTGCATACATGTATGCGTGTGTGTGCATGTGCGGGTGCGGGTGCGGGTGCGGGTGCATGTGCGGGTGCATGTGCTTGTGCATCGCATGCGTGCGCATGAAAATACGTACAAGCACAATGCACATGTACATGTACATGTACATACCCACACACATGCATGCCTAAATACACACACATGTTGGAAATAACGACCAATCTTGACACATGCTGTATACAAAAGTACATGTATGTGTGTGCGTGTGAGCAAACGTGTATGCATGCGTGCACGTGTGCATGCATGCGCACATGTGTATTCACACGTGCTCTTGAATGCATGTTTGCACATACATGTATATGCACACGATGTATGCATACGTGTACATGTATGTGCATGTGTGCATGCATGCGTCTATCCGCACACATGCACGCCTACACGCATACACCCCAAGCGCATACTCGCATGATGGAACAAACTTATGGCCATAGCTGACCACCAAACCTGGCATGATGTACATGTACGTACAAAGGTACTGCACACGAACTCTTGGTTAGCAAAGCTGTGCTAAAGTTGTAAAACCACCATACCAGTAAAGTGCAGAATATATTTCCATTGATGACATTTTTGCTTTGTAACAAGAAAGTAAATTATGTTCTTACCTGTTGTTTATGTTTCCTCCGTGTAGCTGGTGAAAGCTCCCCAGACTTTTCCTTGGCTGCACGAGGCAGTGTTGCTGATCCCCCCTTTGCAGTTCTGGTCCCCAATATCCGGTTTGATTTAGCTATCGTCGGGGAAACCAGTGCATCAGTTACTCTCGATTTGTGCTGCTCCACTGCAAGATTGGGAGTTGATTCTGACATGTGTGCCTGCATGACAGGCCTGAGTGAGTGCCCTGGTTGGGGTGGCGGTATTATTGCCTTCTTCCGGATTGGAAACTTTCTGTCCTGACACGGCGCAACATGATGATGATGCTGATCAGGCCCCATGCTCTGAGACCGTGTTACTGTCACGATAGGTTTGTTCGGGGAAGGCACGACAGAATCATCCACTTGGCTCAAGGTGGACGCTGGTTCACTGGCAGACCGTGCATGCTTATCTTTCAGCAAATAACTCTCCTCAGCCTGCTTTCGCACAATCTGAGGGGAGTGTGTGCTATTCAAGGCCAGCCGCAAATTAACCCGTTCTTTCCCTCCAGGAATGAGGAGGTTCTCCGAGATTGCATCATGCAGGTGTTCAATTCCCGCGTTTTGATGAATTTCGTCTAGCTCATCTTGTCTGTCAGAAACAGATGGATCACTTGTTGCCACTTGGATGCCCTGTGTGTACTGATTGAGCTCATTCGGAGATTTGTCACCATTTGGCCAGGTTCTTGATTTCACTTTAGATTTTAATTTCCCATTGCGCTCTTGGGAGTCCAAATTGGCAGAATTTATTAACCCGTCCGGGTGGTGTGTGACCTCATGGAGAACGTTGATAAATTGCTGGTCAGCAGTGGCATCACTGATAGATGTAGCTGTGCTAGACAGCGACTGGGTACTCATACTGACAACATTAGTTCCAAGAATGCCGGAAGCAGGTATCTGGCTATGCCCTTCAGGAATCTGCAGAACCTCAAAGAATTGCGAGTCCACTGCATTCTTTTCAATTTCCTCACTTAAACTTCCACGCTTCCGGTCCTGTGTAGGATCACTCCGTGATCGTCCATTCTCTGCATTACCTGCATTACTTCCTGCACTGCCTTCCGTTACAGACTGCCCAAGGCCACTGAATTTTTTCCGCCTTTCCTTCTTTCGAGTACCTGTCACTTCTTCCATCATGGGATCCAAGATCGGTGAGGACATACATGCACTTTCATTCTGCTTTTTGATATTTAGCGGTTTCAAGGGTGCCTTTAGATTTAACTTATCGATAGCAGAGGTTTGAACACCAACATTAACGTCCTTATTTCTTCCTTGAAGAACCTCGGGAAGTTCCGGTATAATCATTTGCTTTTTCCGTCTTGGCCTTGGAAGTGACTGACTTCCAGCCCAATCAAAGTCTCTAACACAACCCTCATCTTCTCCAGGCTCTGAGGCTGGTGACATTGGGTGCATAAGCTCCGCAGGTGGAATGTCTGTAAAATCTTGATGACGATTGCGCATTTTAAAAGTCAACTTCTGCAGTGTCCTAACTGGTGAGGTTGGAGCACTCATACTCGCGATGCCTTTTTCATATGCTGTTCTCTTAGGTGTAGCCGGTCGGGACTGAGATCGCAGATTATCAACACTTCCAATTTTTAAACTATTAAAATCCATGCGTAAGGAAAACTTAGTCCCACTCGGCTCCGAATGATGTGGTGACGAAGGATCGGAGGTTGGTGAATCCTGATTCCTAGCCATAGTGTGTCGAACATTATCTATTCTCTGACTATTTTGGGTAAAGGATTGGGTGCCACTTAAATCTCTGTACCTTCCCGCTGCTGTACTCTGAGTACTGAGCACAAATGCAGAGACAAGTTTTGCTCTATTCTCAGCAACGCTTGACCCTTCGCTGTGGTCTATAGTGCCCACACTAGAAATGCTTGACCGACGACTAGAGTATGGAGAACTGACTGGACTTTGAAGTTCATCAAAAGAAGTCAAATTCTTTTTAGTGGTTTTAGTTAATCTTTTTACGGCCAGAGGTTTAAAAACTTGTCTAGTCGAACCTGTCAAATCAATCTCAGAATCTTGGTTTGTTGAGATACTCCCTGAATGCTCTGGCGATTTAGGACTTGCTACAGGAGTGACTAAAGCACAATTTTTATTAGAATATGCAGGGTTGTAACCTCTCTCTGTGGAGCCTGAATCATATGGCATGAATGCTCCAAATCGCCGCCCAGATTTTTCTCTCTTTTCTTGAATACTCACTTTATGATCTGCTGTGTGAAAAACTGTCCTAGTTTCCACGGTCGACTTACTGCGACGAACCGTGCCAGACGTGGGTGCTACCGTTCTGTACGAAATCGCGTGCGATGCTGTTGTTGCTGTACTAGCCGTACCCGTAGCCCTAGTACTCGAACACGATGTGTCCTTGTTCCCCTGCCGAGATAAATTCTCCGCTAAAATCCTAGTATTACTGATTGTAGATCCGCCGCCGACTGCTTGGATCTGCCGGCTGTTGCTGTTAGCCCCGATGATATTCCAAGCATGTTCCTTTCCCCTTCTGTTTTCATGCACGTTGTGTTGCTTATTGGCTAATGCTAATGATGGCTCTCCGTATTCAATTGCCGAGCAGTCTATATTTCCACTTGCGTTGTCATGATGGCCGGTGCCCGTCCGTCCACTACGGCTTAGTTCTTCACTTCGCACCGGGGAGCTGCTGCCCGTGCGTGTATGGCCGACAGCCGCAAGGGTACTAGAAGAAATTGGTCCGGGGCTCGATTCCTTAAATTTTCGATACTGTTTAAAGCTATTTTCGCTCGTCGGATTGTCAATATTATGGCCCCCGTGATCAGCGCCACCGTCAGAAATCTTAGCCAGATGGGCAATTTTCAATTGAACACCGGTACCTGCGCCGGTGCGAACTCCCCCCTTGCCTTTACTGACCGAGTGTGCCATCGTCGGGAGATTACCGATTTATGTTGGCGTTGATATTGTACAAATGTCTGCTAACGACGACGAAACACATATGGCTGACTTCTGGACGCTGGTTCGAAAGGAAAACAAAGATTGTCATTTTATTGATTAGATGGCAACACTAGCGGGTACTATAAAACAGTTACAAGCACAACTCACGAGTGCTTTCGTCTTTTTGCTTTCGTACAAAAAATACAAAGTGTAAACTTTGGTACAGTTCTTCAAATTAATTTGTTGTAAACACCGCACATGCGTACTTTTTCGCGACTGGTACCGTACCACTACTCCCAGGTATGAGTACGTGTGTTACACCTGTCGATCATTGACCGCATTGTGTTCTTTTATCACACTCTAGATGTGAGCCGCCAACCAGGCGTTGCTAAATAGGATTGGAAATAACGCATTTACACATAAACGGGCAAACCGCTACGTATCAGTGTACTGTACGGTACTTGTTGAACTCATCTAGCTACATTTTCCCGTATGAACAATGAAACAAAATCAAATCAGCTGAATCTGACGTGCTCCCTCTAAGATATAATCTCAAATAAACCAAAATCACGACTTCACTTCATTGCTGGGGTAACCGTTTATAGACCCGTTTGTAGTACATGCATCTGTTAAAGTAATTATGGTAGGCACGTGACATCGCAGAACAAGATAGGACGAGTGAGGAACATTTCAATCATGTATTCTCAGCAGGGTAATAGCACGGCACTGAGACAAAAAATAAGTAGCTATCCATTCACCGTTACAAACGACCGCTGATAGACTACACAAACTGGACAGGTACTAAAGGTGCACTATCCTATGGCTCCTCCCGCGATCATCGCTCGGTCACCGTGACATGCACACTGCATCACATCAGAGGGCAACATGAGAGACCCTAGCAGTTACACCAGGAATCCAAATCTATTACTTTTCCGCTAAAAATCCAGTCTGACGGAATTATGATGCAGTAGACTCGAAGTTAGCCAAGCGCTCTCCCTGCCACGATCTTCACTCGATGAGCGTTGTGCGGCGGACGGCGATCGGATGCTCGGACTTCCCTCCCCATTCCTCTGTTATCTAGCTGTAGATTGGTTCTTAACCTTTTACCTCGTATACTTCCTTCTCTCCCTGTGATAGCAATAAGTTAATAAGACATTATTCCGGTGCATTGTTACACCGACGCGTGTTGAAGATAATCGGTGCCCGATGTACAATTTCCCCCCAGTAAGTCGATTCAAGGGGCGGGGCGGAGCGGAAGAATGGAATGTTTGCACTGGCGAACGAGGGAATTGTAATAAACAATCTTAGCCAGCCACATGTGATTATCCTTCATGGTTTATGGACCTGCTGTCGAAGTGTCAATCTGTGAGCAATTTTTTTTTTCTTTCTTTTTAGTTACAAGTTTTTGAATTTGCTCGCAACTGAATTGAGGCCGCCGTTTCTCGTTTATAATGCGAACTTATGCCACGTGATCAGTTTGGCTTGGTTAAAACATGACACCAATGTAGGTCGTATGTCTACTTTATCTTCCTTTAAAATAATATGCAACTAGCAGTCTGTTGCAAGAATGATTTGATCGTTCTAAAAAGTCTGGATTAGCTTTTGTCAAATCCGGTCGTTTATACCTCAGTGTTTAAACAGTCGGCAGGCACAACATCGTTTAATAGTATAATTTTTGTCTGGATTTTCCGTATATACTGTAACCAAAGCTGCCAACATCAGTACAAACAATTAAAAAAATATTAATTTCGAATGTGTTTCATTGTAATTGTTGTACATGTGGGTAACCTTGTCTACTTTATATTGGTAGCTAGCTAGCTAGCTAGCTAGCTAGCCAGGCGTAACCATAATAAACAATCAAAATGGAACACGTTTAATCACAAGAGGGCGCGCTTTCTGATGTCTTGCGCTTGCCGATGTCGGATGCACTGTGTCCGCCGCTTGGACACAATTACATAGCAATTGTGTCCGTGTCCATGCAATACTGACCGCGCTGCTATGCGTGTACGAACTGTACACATGATTTACCGTACCTTCCGCGATGGGACTGTACTTCCGCCGCCATTTATGTTTCCACGCACATCTGAATATCCGAGTTTATCGAAAAAAATTCACCCAGAGGAATATGACAATTTTGTCCGTTTCCACACCACAGACAATCGGTATGGTGATCAACCTAAAAGATAAATATGCGAAGGAAAGCCCCAAAGGGAGAGGGGAGCGACGGAAGTGATGGGAGCGACGGAAGCGACAGGAGCGACGGGAGTGATGGGAACAGGGGAGCGGTGGGGAGGGGAGGGGAGATGAGCGGGG
>JAVCKS010028030.1:5418-28365 GCA_032273685.1 Pteraster tesselatus | reverse complement strand
CTCAAAAACTACAGCACCTCAGCAAGTAATATTTTAAGGGAAGCTTTCTACCATCATTATCTTCAAACCCTGTAAGTCTAATGTAAATCTGTGAGATTTTGTTTTTTGCATCTTACCAGAAGTACAGACGTCCTTTAACCTAACTATTCCACCACCCACCCATAATATGAGTTGATGCATCAATCAAGACGCTGCCCTTCCACCCTGGGTGTCCTTAGTATTTTCATCCCTGGCCGACCAACCAAGAGGTTGTCAGCCTCACACTACCGCTACGCTCTCCCTTCACCGTTTCTCTTCCATCGCCGATCTCATTCCTACTGGAAAGATAGATGAATCAGCAGTTGAGCGTCCATTACCCTTCACCAGTGGTTTAGCCTGTGGCAAATTGAGCGTGAAGAATGGAGATTTGATTGAGGAGAAGTGTGAGAAGGATAAACGAAGATAAAGGATCAGAATACTCACCTAATGTATTCGATCTTCCTTTCTGAAGATGAGCTATCAGAATTGTTGTGATTTAGGATTCCCCAATAGACAGCATGAACAGGTGGTAGACACTAGAGGGTGTGCATCCAGACATAGAAGCAAATGATGATGATGGAAGTACATGTACATTGGATAAGCCATCTTGCTTTTATCTCTATTGAGAGTTAAAATTTGTTTGAAATTTGTCATTAATAGTAAAAACTATAAAGAGGTAGGTTTCTACTAAAAATGTCTGGTGGCCAATCTACATGTACATTTCCAGGTTTTTAAAATTTGGCACTGTTAAATTTGTAATTGAATAGCCTTATTAGTCTGATGTTTTCAGAGCATCATCAAATCTAAAGTATCTAATTTCTAATCATTTTAAGAACTAGTCCATACCTGGGGCTGCATGTGCCACAACTATGTGCAGACTAATACCTGAATGGCTGCACCACAACTCCTTGGAGACTTGCATAAAATGCTCATAAAAACAGCTAAAATCTGCGAAAATTGAAAAATCAGCCTGCTCAGTTTCTGCCTACTGTATGTCAATACTCAATGCCCATGTGCAATATCAGGTTGATTGACGAGCCCATTGAGGAGATATATGGATGCAGACAGATGGACAGAGTTTTACTAATTTAATATTAGGATACAAATGAATTAGGCACAATCAAACTCTATCTGAAATAAGGTTAATCAAGTATTATTTTACTTTTAAACCGTTGTGTGCCTTTCTTGGCGACTGTTTAGGATTTTGTCTACAGTGTCACTTTATATGTATCAGTGTGTGTTTAACTAACATACATGTACATCATCATCTCTGTCCACTGGGGGAAGAAAATTGGCTGCTTCCTAATCAGATGAACAAAATCAACATTAGCCGTAGGTTCAATAAGTGCATTGAACTAGTGCTGGTTCATGCTGCCATCTTCCAGGGTAATCAGCTGTGATGTGAGTAGCATTTAGACGGGAGTACCTTAAACGAATTTGGAACATACCGGTACAGGCTCATAATATTGAAGTTTTAAAGTGCCTACATTCATGGAAAGTGTTGTACTATCCATTTGTTGTCATATGGTGGAGTCAAGGCCTAGGGCTTCAAATCATGCAACAATGTCATCTTGTCAGTGCCACAATTTGTTCAGTTTTAAAATCACAGCTCACCCAAAATCAGAAATATTATGCTCTGCTGATATAGCAATTTTCATTCCTCGCATGTCCTAAGAATTGCAAATAATGGAACCATAATGCAAGGTGATATTTACGAAGGCGGTTTCCTGTGCACTTGGTAATAAAAGAGTAACCATGGCTAATAACGTTCCCAAATGAGCTGTAAATGCCCTTTACTTCTGGCTGGCTATAAAATACTTTGAAGTACCGGTATTGCATTTCTAAACAACTATCAAATCTACCGGTAATACAATTTCTCTATAAGAAATTCTGTTTTGGACATACATGTACATGTAGATGAAGTGCTTGCAAACCCCTCCCCCCCCCTATTATCAACTGCACTAGGGCAGACTGCACGCAGCAGATAAAGAGTAATTGTTTCTACACCATAATGAAGATTGGCAAGAATGATGACCTGTTTGTTGACTGTATACTTGGCTGATTTCAGATGTCTCATTGTAGCTAGGGATGAGATGTAGATGTGAAAAGCATGGAAATATCCGATGTGGGCAGCGATCCTGTTAATATCGCAATCTTGTTAATACTACCATCTGCAATGATTGTGCTGCCAAGATATCAACAATCGATATCAACTTGGCTGTAAGCAATGAAAATGGTGTCCCTAGCAACTGCAGCTTCTGATTAAGGAGAAGGCGAGCTGTGGTTTGGGCTTCATTACATGTAGCTACATGTAGGAAAGTTTGTGCCCAGACTTGTTTCACACATTGGGGCCATGAGAACTGCATCCATGATGTCTGTACACTTTCTATCTCGGGAGATGTTCAAGTCTCTCTCAGTATCAATTTTTTTTTGTAATCCACAAATTTCATGAAGAGAGGCCAATGCGCAGCTAGGGCTCTTTATGATCCGGGAAATTAGGGAAAACCTAGAAAATGAGTTTCACTTTTTCCAGTTGGAGAACCCCCATGGAATCTGAGAAGAATGCTTGAAATCAGGGAAAAGTCGGGGAGTTCGATTGGCCCAAAGGGGAAAGTGATCAGTCTGTTATATATTATGTCTTCACTCGGTGATTGGCTATGGTGGCTTTTTAGTGTGGAAATCCAGACTTTCTCTCGTTTTGGCTGTTTTTCTTGGAATCCCGAAAATTTAGTGAAGTTTGTTTTTCTCCTTAAAATGATGGGAATTTGATGAAGGGTCAATATCAAGGGTCAAATAAGTCAATATCAGTTGTTTTGAGTGGATACCCAATGAAATTCTGTGGTAGTTCCTGGAGTTGAGTCGATAGTAACAGAGTTGATTGGTATCCCAGCAATAGGTGACGAGATCGAATAATGCATCCAGCAGTTTCTTTGCCTACGGCATCGATCGCTTCCATTGCGCTGTCTTCTTCGCTGGCTGTTTTGCCACTGGCTGTTATAGTAGCAGCAGCAGCAGCAGCAGCAGCAGATGCAGTTCGGTTCATGGTTTGGCAGTTAAGGCTTATTTTTTTTTATTATCCATCTGTTACCAGACTATAACTACATGTAGCTATATGGTGGAGTCGGGGCTTAGGGCCTGGAACCATGCAGCAAGTTTAAAGTAGCAGCACTCATAATAAACACGAGTACTAGGGTTGATAATGGCTAAATTAATTCAGAGGTGCTCTTCCAATGGTGCAAAATGTACATACGTGTACAATCGTTAGTAGTGACAAACCTTAGGCTGGAGCTGAGGATGCACTGCTATGGTTAAAGACTTAATCATTTTCGCAAATACAATTTTGCATTCCCATTGACGTGAAATGTGAAATGCCGATATTGCAGTGTAACACAGAAAAACATTGAATCGCCCATTTTGCTGAAACAGAGCATGCAACATCTACCCCATTTTCACGTCACGGGTCGCATATACTTCACCTGTGACATGTCCCTTTAAATTGCTGCAATTGAGTCAATTGTACGGATTCCCTCTCCACCTAAAGACATTGCAGATCCCTCTTCATGGTCTGTCATATTCTATTAATGCCAACCCATTGGCAGCGATATTCAATACCGTTTTCATGTTGTTCCACATTGAACAGTGAGAGTAATTTGAGATTCGTGCCCTTTCCCTGTGTAATTGTCCTACTACAGTACATTTCACGAGCAATAAGAGAAACTGGGAAAATTGCTTGGTGAGGTAGAAGTCTATAGCTAGGGTAAAACTTGAGGGACAATTACAAATTAAAAATGTTTTCCTTGAAGCAATTATTTCATTCATCTTGGGCCCACCTTTATACCACTGCTTATTAAGGGACACTTTTTGTGCTTGAATGAATCTAAAATTACTTTCATTTAGTAGAATTTTACCTTGATAACACTTTGCATGCCGCATTTGTACATGTACAAACCCATCATGTACGCGTGATGTTTAAGCACCAGAATATTTCACTGCTTAACATTTGTTGGGTATATAGCAAAGTTGCTTACTGCCGAGCAGTGCTACGGCATTTGGGATCCGGTAGTCCAGTGGTACTTGATAGTCTTCATCGCTGGAGAAGTCATTTTGAAACATACATGTATCATACTCACACCTGGGCTGGGTTTCCATTCTCTACACGAATGTTAGTGACCTTTTTACGCAACTTCTTTCGATGGGACTTTATTTCCATTTATAAAACCGTAACAACTTCTGCGTATGCAACCATGCGGCCAGGCTTTAACTTGTCTCGATCACTCCTTCCTTTCAAAGGATGTGAATACAATTTAACCCTTCACATGTTGAAAGTTTAATCTAGTTGTAAGACAATTTACGAGAAAACCACCGGTGTTGTGCGGTGAAATAACATTGTCGATGTTTACATGTACCTGTAGGTAAACCAAGCATGGCTCAGTGGCCAACAGTTAAACATGAGTCTTTATCGAATGAGCAACTGGAATTGCCAATAGCCTGCAAAGAGTTAAATAACAAAAATCATCTGGGCCCATATTCATAAAGCCTGCTGAGCCTAGTTGGCAACTAAAATGGCATTTAGCCGCTTAAGCCTAGGGCCTAGTTGCCAGCTAGCTTAGCAGGCTAGCTTAGCAGGCTTTTATGAATATGGGCCTAGGTCTTTATAAAATATATATATAATTCATAAAGTATTTATATTTGTAAATTCTTCTATCCAGCTTTGCCAGAGGTACATGTATGCTCTAGTACCTCATTTATAATTTCTGATGACTGTTATTTGGATGTGGGAGGTATTTCAAAGTGCATAGTCTGCCACAGTGAGCCAGTAAAACCCACAGTCACTGTGTTATTGTAATTGAGTGGAGGTAAAATTAACCCGTAGTTGGCATTTTGGTCAATACCCTGGCAGATTGTGGGAGCAGTGCATAACACAAATTAGTCCCAGATCAAACCTCAGAGGGAATTGAAGCCCAGTACACCTATCTTGATGAAGTAGCCAGCAAAACAAATGACTACATGTATACCCGTGCTATTCTGAAATGGCCACCAAAACAGTACGTGCTTTTTGTACTGTAGCCTTTTCTTGCAGAAGATAACATGTGTCTGTGTTTTGCTACATGTATACCGGTAATCATATGTGATCGTACAAATACAGGGTATTCTTGGTTAAACCCTAAAATAAAGGGCATATATGTTAAGGGTCAAAGTTAAGATCTCATGTTCCCAAAACATTGCTGGCTAAAATGATGGCTGCTACAGCGTACAGTGTGTTGCATATGAATGTAAATAATGTCAAATTGTGTACAGTACTCATGCAAGTTGCTAGGTACAGTACATGCAGGTATTTTTTATTTGATATTCCCAGCCATGCAATTTAATTAAGCAAAGTGAAACAAATGGAACGAATCCCCTCCCCCCCAGAAAAAATATCTCTTTCAATTTGGCCTTATAAAGGGTATGAGAAACTGTTTACATGTATGTAATCTATGCACCATATTTATTCGTAGATTTGAAGCTGTAAATCATTGGCGAAAATATAGCTCACGTAATTGCGATCACCATTTTGACCCCCTCCAGTTTTTGCTCACTATCTCAGCCCATTGCAGGGAGTATACACAAACTACCCCACATTATCATATTGTAAACACAACCTTTGGACTTGGCAAATGAGTAACAGAGAACTTGATATCAGTATTTGCTGGTACAACGGCCAATATCTGTTGGTACATGCACTGCTGCTTGTAGCTTAGCAAGCTATGTGTGGGCTAAGGTATACAGTATGTTTCCCAATATAACAACAAAATGGCCGCCCACTGCTGACTACAGCAAAACAACATATTATTGTCTAGGCTCCCTGCAGGAGGAAGAGGAGGCGCAAGAGAATTTTGCATTACTGTTTTTGGCACTTTTATAGTACATGTACCTGGGTGTAAATATTTACTGTTTTTACAGGCAAAGGTGCAAGATTAGTTGACAATTTATTTTTATCAATTAGGGAAGTACGAGCAGTCTTGTTTTATGAATTCCTGGATCTAAATACAGTGTGTAGCAAGTATATATTCTGAACAATGTCAATTTGTGGTTTCAAAATTCTCTCTAAGGTGTACCCTCCGATTTAAGACTGATTTTTATCTAGAGAAATAATCTGTAACTCCTAATTTGTTAGGTTTTGACCTGTTACAGTTGGCTTTCAAAGCGTACAGGTATGTACATGGCACAAAGAGCCAACCACAGATATTTATAGATTATTTATAGATTATTTGTAGATAAAATAGATTATTGCTACCAGCCAATAATTTATTTGAACAAAAATATACTTTGTAACTTTTCGGATAAATTTGTGCCACAAAGATAGGGTTTATGTTCATATTCTGAACGGTTTTAAAATATTCTTTACTAATAAGATACCCGTCTGTTTAATATTAGTACATTAAATGTGCTAAATTAATATATGTATGAAAATATCCGTTGTATGTATAATGTTGCAACATGTTGCATCAATGTTAACCTTTGACTTCACTATCAAAGAAGGCGATTCTGAGAAGTATATTTTTAATCACATCTTTATTCATTGGTTTTGGGTCAAAGGAATACATGTAGCACTGCAGAGTAAAGTCGTGATTATGGTAGTGAATGGGTTATTAAATGTTTATATGGTACACTCTACATAACAGAACTGAGACGAGAACATATTATAAGATCAAGTTGGGAACTTGGGACTAGTTCAGAGGTTTTACACACGATTTCTGCAAAATTGGAAATCGCATTTCTTCTACATGTATTTCTCGCAAATATACGTGTTGTGTTTGTTTTCAACAAACATTTGGAAAAGTCTCAAAATTGTATATTAATTAAACACCATATTGAACATATTTGTAGGGAAAAGAGAGAAACCTCTGATTTCCAATTTTGCAGAAACAGTTCCAATCATAAAATGCACACCGTCCTCCTCATTTTGATACCAAATTTCTGTACGTACTGTGCTCCCCAAAATAACACTTAGTGTATTGCTAATAACCTCAAAAGCAAGACTTAGGAAAATACCATCATCAGAGAGAGGAAGAAAGACATTGCTTGTATGGCTGCGTTAACTGCCCTATAAAATGATGTTCTCAAATGCACTACCAAATTACGAGAATTTCATTAGTACTTATAAGGCTGATTAGCCCAATTCTACTTTGATTGGGCCGTGTGCCATTGAGCTTACTCAGTGACGTACATGTATCTACGACTAAGTGACTGCCTGAAATGTCTACTGCGCACACTCTACAATAGGGAATAATACAGTGTAGAGCTAGATAGAAATCGTACAATGACATCAAACAATGGTAATAAAATGACAAACTTAGGGGGCCACGTGCGGCAGCCGGGTAAATTGAATTGGGAAAAATAGTTAATACAAACTATATAACGTTTTTTAATGAAGATTTATGACTTATTCTATTGAAATATGTATTATTGGCATTCCATACAAGCCATGTTTTCCTTTAAGATGTATGACTCATTTTGTACAATCGGGTCACAATTATGATTTTCAGTCAGCACATGTGTACGAAAATGAATGCAACGCATATACATGTATGTGCATACATTTGCATACATGTATTAACTGCTCCATTGTTTTTGCTTTGTGTTTATCGCAGGTGAAAGTAGTTGTTCCGAACAGTACTGCCGGACTAATCATCGGCAAGGCAGGAGCCATGATCAAGCACATCATGGAGCAGAGTGGATCTAGGGTGCAAATCTCGCAGAAGTCAGACGGCATCACTTTGACCGAACGGGTCATCACAATAACCGGGGAGGGGGACCCCAACAAGAAGGCCCTGTCTTTCGTCGTTGACAAAGTGCAAGAGGATCCACAGAGTGGAAGCTGCAACAACCTCAGCTACGCTACGGCCACTTTCCCAATCGCCAATTCTAATCCCACAGGTTCCCCATTTGCCGACAATGCCTTGGCTGCGGTTGGTCCTGCCCCCGTAGTCAAAGCCCAGATGCCTATCACGCCGGTAGGACTCGCGGGGCTTCCAGCAACTGCCTTAGGTGCTACTGGTATGTCGATGACACCGCAGGCCTTTGCTAGGGTGCCGACAACTTTAACGTATAACCCAGGTGATGCAGCAGCCATCAATGCCCTAAATACCTTAGCTAGTTACAATTATAATCTCGGGGGCCTACCGGTGCATACTGGATTAGCAGCCAGTCCGTTTTTTACCAGCGCTGTTCCGCACCCCCAGTTGCACCATGCACAGATGCTTCCTCCGGGTTTGCTAGGTGCGTATCAGGTCCCTGCGCTGCCTGGTAGCCCTAAAACCTCCCCACCTACACCCATCAGTCTGCCTATGTCCACCTTGACCGATACAGGCCCTCTTGTTAATGGCTCCCCAACATTTGCCGTCCCGAGTCACCACATGCAGGAGCCCACCATGCCTATCGTTGGACTAGGTACTCCCATAGGTAATCTTCCATCCATGGGTGCTGGTGTCAGTACCATTGCACTAGCGCAAGAGTCCACTCAGCAGCCCCAGGCTTTAAAAGAGCTGGCCAGGGATGCGGTGCTTCTGGAGGTTGAAGTCCCAGAGAATCTCATCGGCTCTATCCTTGGCAAACGGGGGCAGACGCTGGTGGAGTTTCAAAATGCCTCGGGGGCCAAGATACAGATTTCCAAAAAGGGGGAGTACACCCCTGGTACGCGCAACCGTAAGGTGACGATCACAGGAGCACCCAACCAAGCTCAGCTAGCTCATTATTTTGTCACGCAGAAAGTAGCGCAGGAAGAGCAGAATCGGGCGCTGAAAGGGACCACATAGGGGTCTATTGGGGGATTCATCCCGTGTCCTCTCGTCCTCTCCCACCTTGAACGTGAAGTGTTGACAGTCACTGTGCCTTGCGAATCCGATCCCAGAGGGTCCTGTGAACAATGAAATGAATCAACAAAAATTGTCTTTGTTAGAAAATCTTGTGTGCTTTCAACGAATTAAAAAAAAATTACTGGATAGGACCGAACAAATTTATTAATTGACAAAAGCTGTGAGTGGCAATTTGAGTATTTTAAAGAAACAAAAAAAAACATACAAAAAAACCTTGATTATGGGGATCAAATCGATTGATTATTACGAGTAGCATATGATGAAATTAACTTACTGAAACTACAGTATGTTGACTAAAACAACGGAATCAGCAATTCAGAGAAAAAACTACCAGTAATTAAGATGATATATTATTCGAGCCAGCTTAGCTGCGAAAGTTCTGTAAAAGTGCAGGGAAAGCGAATGCAAAAAAAGCCAAAAATGAAACAGCATCAACTGTTGTTATTCTGATGCGAGACGAAGAAGGAAGAAACTGATTGAAGGAGCCTTAATCCCACCAAAGTAAGTCTAAACAGAGGAGGAGAATTCTCTTTCTGAGAAGCAGGTTGTTTTGTGATGTGTATCCGCTGTTGAAATAGTGGATACCACACTATAAAAACGACAAAAAAAAGTAAATCAGAATAGTTTTTTTATAAATGTTTGATTTGACTGGGGGGAGGGAGAACCACCCAATAACAACCCCCCCGCCCCTAAAAAATAATAAAACAAATTCCCGAAAAAATCCAAAGCCTTGATTTCAAATGAGAAGATGATTGTGCAATATGTGCACGCTTTCAATATTTAACATCACTGTTGCCTTTGACGCTGTGCCAAAGACTTTGAGATTCTTTGGACCTTTTTATTCCAACCTTGCTGTTTTTGTTTATGGTGCGGGGTAGCAAATACTTGAATTTTAACTGAAGTGCTACACAGTCATGTAACACCATTTTCCTTCTTTTGTTTTTTGCCCTGTGGTTTTTTTTAAGTCGTTCATATCACTTTTTATGTTTCATGCCGTTGTCCCAATCTGCTATCTTCACATACTAACCTGAAAGACATTCGACACGTCTCTATTTTTACCATCAGATCCCAACACAGATACTTATGTTTTTTGGGTTTGTGTGTGTATTTTTTTTTACTGTGAGTTTTAACTTCACTCACTGCTCTTCATTGGATTGTATAACCTTTTATCATGTAAAAGGGTTTTGTTTCAAAGCTGACGACTGTTCTCTTGATTCAGAAATATCGCTAAGAACATCATTCATTGCAAGTTGTGTCATTGTTTACTAATATTATGTTAGCTTTTTGGTGTAATTATTAATAATGGTGCAGAATCCTTGTTTCGTTTTAAATTGGTGCTTTAACGTGGAAACATAAGTTCAATTAGTCATTTATTCAGGTGGTTCTTTTGTGAGAGCAATCGGCACAATTTGTCTGATGATGTTTGGAGAGCAACTTTGTGCATAAACCACGTGCGATGGGGGCTGGTGTACATAATGGTGTCGTAACATCCTAAATCCACACTCGTGCCTTAGGTTTTACATAACTGTAGTTCCGCTCAGCAAATGCATGATGACTATAAAAAGGAATTCCATCATCACACACCGTTAGACTTCACAACATTCAAACCTCATCACCTCAGAGTATTGATGCATTTTACATGTTTTTGCATGAGGTCACCTGATTCCACACCATGTTGTGACTGGCTGGACTGCAATAAAGAGTTTAATAATTCACCAATCATCTTTGCACACCAGCCTCTCCTATCCCAAGTGTGTTGGCAGTATCGCTTTCAAAACCTGACCGAAATGTTGGTTTGGGTTTGAAAATCTCCGTTGCACATCCACAGCTTTGACTCAATCCTCTTGATTCCATCGTTTGTTGTTTTATTCCCTCGTTGTTTTCGTTTAATCATTTGTAGTCTTTTTTAGCTAGTAGTCTATTGCATGCTTTCTCCGAATTAATCATAATGAAAAAAGTACCGTAAGTTTTTATTAATTTTTATTATAAGTCAAACCATTACAACACTGTAACCAAAATGGTGACATTGATTTTTTTATCTCATATTTATGTAAGCATTTTTCATGTAATCAAATGTACATACTCAAATTAAAAATGGGAAATCTGGTGTCTATTATTCATCCTGCCTAAATGATACATGTAAAATTCTGCCTGGATGTTATCAGGCTATTTTCTCAAAATAGTTAATTCCAGGGGAAATATAATTCTGTACATAATAAAATGAGAGACTTCAAATGAAATTCATATAATTAATGTAATTTCAGAGTATAGGTTTAAACAAAAAAATGTGATACTTGTAAATGGTGGATGACTAGTCTATTTTTCCCATTTTTGTCAAATTTTTGTTGGTTGAGTTTCAAATCATAATCATGTTACACTGTACATGCAGGTCAAAAATCTGCACGAGTGTATGATTTCTGCCCATTTGGTCCCATCCAAAACTCAGTGGATATTTTATTCAAAGAGCACGATTTATATCAGGCGAGTTTGTCGATTTGAGATTTATTCAAGTGATGATTGAAAGACTCATCACTTATATTATCTCCATCCAATCATTAAATACGTGCAGTTTTTCTGGCATAACTCCTTTTGAACATTCCCGATGAGGAAGGGTTGAATTAATTCCATCACACAGTACCACCACCTTATAATCGTTTTGTTTATTTCTGTTCGCACTCATGCTGATTCGTGGCCTGTATCCGTCGTCGTTAAGGTAGCACATAATCCAGGTTCCATTTCCTGTATATTTCCCCTTCTTGAAACCCAGATGGCTGCTGCATCCAGTCACTGCATTAACAACAGTTCATTTACTCAGTGCCTGCCAATCGTTTCCACATCTATTATATGTTGACTGTGTTCAAATATCACCTTTTTTTCCCAGTCAGAGCCCCTGGAGGAAAAGTAACATGGTGTTGTTTGGTTGCACCGTTAAAACACATACATGTAATAGTACTTAAACATTCAAAACATCATCCTCTTTTATGATATAAGTTGGCATCATTTCCCTATTTTAATCTCAGATGGTTGTGCTTTCTTTCTTGCTCCTCCCTGAAAAAATCACACCTGTAACCTGAGCACCTTGTTAAAACTGAAACCACAAAGTGGTATTTGCTACCACCAATGGGCTACTGATGTTTAGAAAAAACACCAAAACATATAAAAGCTTACATCTTTAACTCATATAAATCTCACTGTATTGTTGTGCAGAAAACCAAGTCAACTCATTGTGTTTTTTGTGTACCTTTTTAGTTGAAACATCTTCATAATTCTTCCTCTATTTATTCTCTACTCACAAGCCCATTCACTGCCATGCATGATCCCAACCAGAAGTGGAGAACAATGTGACCAACAGACAAACGTAAACAATTCTTGTTAATGCAGTGATTGACAAGTCTAAATAGTAATCTAAATAATCTAATCAGTACAGAACAATGACGGAATAACTAAGAAGACTAATAATTCAAAGAGATTGATCAAGAGACATTAATTATATATATTATAACAGATATTTTATGTATTGTTTATAAAGTAATTGTATGGATTTTTTTCTCTGTCTCTTCCCTTTTAGTTAAGGAATAATTGTACTGTTGCCTTCCATTTGTAAATTATGAGTCTAACAAAATTTATTATCAGACTAAATTAATGTATGGCTTAAAAGACCATCTCCAATCATGAATTTCATAATCGTAGTCATTTATGTGTATAGAATGATTCTGGAAAACTTTATATTTTGTTATTGTCACTTTGAACAAATACGTTGTGAAAAGCAGACAAATTTTTGCTAAATTTCGTAAAAACTACATGATTGGGGTATTTGACCAATTAAAAAATATGAATAATAATAATATAATTATGATATTAAAACTATAAAATTAATTATAATAAGGGTGCTATTGTAAAATGATGGGGAAGAATACACAGATACTTCTTCAATTTTTTTTCTTTTTTAAGATATAATATTTTCTCACGGTAATGCGTTTCCAAACCCACCTCATTTGACAAATCTATATATTGTGTTTTTGTTTTCATTGATCATCTTGTTATACTACTCTAATAATTGCCAGCCTTTTTTGTTTTCCACTGTCTCGTTAGACGGTTTCATGAGTCCTATTACTATTATTGTTTGTAACCCACCAGCTGTCGCACCCTTCAGAATTCTTCAGCACATACCATTGTTACTAGCAATTGTTTCCCCTGGTTATTTCCAGGACGTTATTTGTCTACGAATATTTGTCCGGTGTTGTAGTCGAGTTGCTTGTGTTATTTCTGACCTGCCCATTTTAGTCATGTTCACATATTTACCCATTAAAAATGTGAAAAATTCAAGCATTTTGTTCAAATTTGATATTGGCCAAAATTGTAAATGCAACGTTTGAATTGTAGAAAAACAATGTGAATGCAAAAAAAAAGTCCTGTATTTTTGCCAGCATCAATATGTGTACCCTATATTGGTACTGACATATCAGTGCCAGCCAAAATACAGCATTGTTTGGTTTTGTATTTACATTTTGTTCTTAAATCCAAATGTTACATTTATAATTTTGTACACTTAGCATCTGATTTGACGTGTGCAATTTTGCCCAGAAGGAAACAAAAACCCCCCAAAAATGCTAAACTTCATATTTATATGTTTAGCCAATTATTCCGTACGGTAGCTTTGACTTGTCTAGAGTGTACTCTATCTATATCAGTTGCACTTGTTTGAAAGTACATCCTCCTCATGACTTCATGAAATTGTGATTTGAAATCTAGGCTTTGACCTCTCTTTCAACCCATAGCGATAGGATGACTACTCATGTAGTATGCATGTACCTGTTGTTTGGTCATGGGCACACCTCCCTTATTATGAATTCATTATGGCCGTGCCATTCTTCTAGATTTTCTCACATCAACGCTTGAAACAGATGCTAAGAAAAGGAGTGGAACAGGTAACCTCTTGGGTCAAGATAAGGAATAACACAAGCAAACCTACCTAGTCTCAGTACAAGGCTCATACAAACTATATAACAGCTGTGGTTTTTGTTGATTTTCTGTGCACTATATTTACATGTACACTTTAAAAGCCATGTTTTTTTTCCATATTCATGATGTTCTTTAAACCATTATTGCATAAAACAAATTGACCATGTTGCTCTTTCCCTTTTGTTCATACATGTCTATTGTGTCACTTCCTGTACCTGCTAGTATTACATTGCATGTCTACACAAGGTTTATTTATTTTGTCCATTTATTTTTTAATTCCGAATCGTCTGTCATCACAGCATTTTAAAAGGAAGAATAACAGATCTCTTTTTCTTTTTCATAATTGTGGGAAGATGCATTCCTCCACATTATTCTAACAGGGTGAAGGGTAGTGTGATGTCTGTTCAGTCTGTCCCCTTTGTAAGTTAAAACGGTGTTCACCTTCGACCCCACCATTCTGGCTGCCTCAATCACAGCTTATCATACACCCCTTCTGGCAAATGGAAGCATCCCAGCGTTACTATAGAAACCAAATTCCCATGCTAAGTTAACAGCACTCTAATGATGTCAAGCCATCGGTTGGGTTTTTCATCCCCCTTGGTGATAAATGATCTTTCTCCAGTTTTTAGGGCTTTGTTTATTTGTCTTTAAGAAGGAACAAATATCCTCAGTGAATAATACTCGTTTAGATGATCAGGTTTCAAATTTAAACGAACAGAGAAATATAATTCATCATCAAATGGTGGCAATGTTGTCTGGATCTTAAAATGGGAGCAATTTAGTTTGGGTAGCCACATGGATTGTTAACCACACCTAGTCCCAGGGACTCCCAGCACACCCCATGTCACTACCGTACTGCTATGAATAAATATAATTCATAGACCGTAGTCACAACAGTTCGGAGACACAAACTTCTATGGTTCATGAGTCTCGGCCTGGTAATTAGCAGCCAGTCTCGCTCCTAGATGCATGTACATTGTAGGTACAGATTGAAACTGATATCTTTCTCAATTCATGTCGACTTGGTGACAAACATGGTTGGTAGTGGGTGTCAAACTAAAACAACCCGTAGATTTGAATGAAAGTCATTTAACAGGTGATCTAACATTTTTCTTAATGTTAATTTATTGTATGAATAATCCATGTACTTTTACGACACACCAGCATTAATCAAACACTCGTGGTAAATTATCTCAAATATACTGCCTGATTTATTAATTATTTTCATTTTAAATACTTGACACTAAAAACAAATTTACATAATATGTTAGTTGATTTTATTAGCACTTGTCTTGTCTTTCGGCTTCTACGACAGTGCCCCTTACCGGACAGTCTTTCTATGGCCTGCCACATACCCCCTTAGTTTTAAGTTGTATTGTTTTATGTTTGTCTGTCTTTTATTTTTCTTAGGATAGTCTACTGGCCTACATCACAGGCAACCAAAACATAAGAACACATACATGGGTCATTCTATAAATTTAGGTCCAAACATTGGTGTCCTGTTACGTGTGACATCTTGTTTAGTTGTCAAATGCCTTAATAACAGCTACAACTCGGTAATAAATTATTCACATGGTTGGCCAGTGACAAAATGGGGATCAAAAATGTTTTGCTTAGAGGGACAGCCTCTAATGAATTTAGTGCAGCGAAACATTTATCCTGCCTGTAACAAGGCCTTCGCATGGCACACAAACAGAATGGGTGCGTGAAACTGTAAACTGATGCACTATTGCGTGAATGTTATTTCCTGTTGGCTAAAAGTGGAGTGGCTTGTGAGGGAAAATTGCCTCCACTATTTTGTACCACACATATTAAGCACACCAACATCCATGACGCAAACCTCGAGCTTCCTACGTTACATGCTTTTAGATAGGATTGTCAAGTGTGTATTGAAATCTAGATTAAACTTGGTACCTTTTATGTACATCTACCAAGGGATTAGCAGTACAGAAAATACTGTATCTGAATCGAACATTTTAGATCATTGATATTGAATACTTTTGTCACACTTTATTCCCCACATTTATAGAATGACCCACATATAGAAACAATAAGTCTCAGTTAAGCTTATGACTACTTGATATTAACAAGTGTGATTTATGCCAAAGATGTAGATTGCACCCCTAAAATATACGACACCTGGATTCAGGAGTTAGGTCAATAGTTACATGAATCCGTGTTATAATCGGGACATTTTCTCACTGCAATTTCCAGACCAAGAAAATCCTTAACTCCATACCTTTGCGTCAACATTCAACTTATGTTTTTAATTAAAATACAATTAAAAAAAAAACACTTTTTGGTATTTACCGAACCTTTTGGAGATCTAATTTTGGTTGGTAATCCTACATTCAAAACAACCCAATCAGCTGTTTGCAGTGACATGTCTATTCATACCGGTATTCACTTTACATTACAAAACATACTGGATTAGTGTAAGTATAATACACAATCTAGTTCTCTGTGGTCAAACTGGCACACAATATGGCACTAAAGTATTGAAGGCACCATATTAACGATGCATGCTGAAGAACAAAGTCACTTTAACAATATAGAAGAGCCCTTCCTGTACAATCGATTCTATTCCAAAATTGTAATTCATGTAGAGAGCTGTAAAGTTTTATGTTTAAGTAGTTCAGCATAACGATAACTCTCCTATTGACACACTACTGAAGGTATCGCTTAGAATCAATAGTTGACTACCAGCATTTTTGTTGTTGGTCATGTTCTCCAATCCGCCCATCTTCCACACTGGACACATCATGAGTCATATGAACAGGCTTTTTGCATGGAAGTTTCAAATCTATAGAGCATGTTTTTTTTAACACCATCTGATAGCAGTATGTAACAGCAACCATCATGATTTACAGCCTCAGTTCTTAACCAATTTTGTGTGTTTGGCCTTGTGGCCAGTTGCCAAAGCAAAGTACCATCTGAATCTTGAAGTGACACAAAGTATAGATGTAACAGAGAACAGTCAATGTGAAACCAGCTTTTTGGCCTAGAGTTAAATAGTACGATAACCTGTACTCAAACGAAGCGGCTCTGTTTGGAAATGCTATTTTACTGACCAGTCAACTCATGACTGACCTGCATGTGTCATTTTCCGCACACCCACATGTCCCATTATATAGAGACACTATCAAGAAAACCAACAACTTTGTGATATACTAAGATACCAAGATAGACACACTTAGAGTGAAGGTGAAGCTCATTTTGACAGTAGTAGTTAACCCCCATGAGATTGCAGTTCTAGCTTTTTGTGTTCATACAAACTTTAAGCTGTAATCTGCACATTATGACAACTTAAAAAAAAAAAAAGAGTTTAATAAGCACATTCAAAAAATGACACCATCTGCTTCTCCACCATGTTATACCGTATTTTGTAATAACTCGTATTTGTACTGTTTTGTAATGCTGGGTGACGGATCTCACTAATTTATTAGTTCCCCTTCTTCTTTATATAGAGGGAAGTGATTTAAATGGACTGATGAGTACCCTTTTTCACAATCCCAGACATTGTTAAAATAACTAAAACAAAACAAATTGGATGCCCTTCTCTTGCTGATATATGTGAATTCAAAAATTAATTTTGTTTCGAGAAACTTACAATGATACTAGTCAACTGAAAAATGAACTTTGTTTATCTTCACATTAGTGGTCCGTCCTGGTAAATGAAAATGAAATTGACAATATCCCTAATCCAAAGACAAAATATCCAAAAAGAAAATCACCTATAGTGGTTTATGTTAACTAGTTTTCTTGCCATTTTTACATACCGGGTATATTCACATCCCAAAATATCTTGGTAAACCCCACACGTGACATTCATGAACAATAATAATTTGGAACGGTCTGCATTATGAGAAAAGAAATCCTCAAAAACACTGGCACACTGCCGTTAAGTCATGTTCATTTGAAAATCAATGATTTACATCAAACTGCTGTGTGTGTGACAGTTTGGTTCGATTTTATATAGGCCTATCTGTATAAGAAAATCCACCCACTCAGCAGCTTGTGCCAAATGTTTATGGACCTTCAGAAATGGCCTTTCACAGCACTATCTGCTACCATGGGAGACGCCATCTATTTTAGTGAGATCAAAGGTCAATATAATGTGTCAAATAGCATTTTAAACTATACATGGCAATGACCCCCTCTCCCGGCCCTCATGGTATAGTATTGAAAGCACTGTAAATGGCCATTTCTGAAGATCATTTAAATGTTTGGCACAGCTTGGTAAACAGTGGGCAGATTTCCAATATTGAAACCCAAACCGCTAGTCATACACTGCTCTGTGATGTCAATTATTGAGTGTCAGTTCCCTTTAAGCTACAAATTGGACCAAGCTAAAACTAACATTCATGTAGCCACTTTCCCTCCATTTAGATTTGAATATGTGTACACTAAGCTGACTCAAACTACGACAAAGAATGAACTATAAACTTTCTATATTTCATGTGTGGAGGGCAACATTGGATTGTGTAGTTTTCATTCAGTTGTTGAACTAATAACATACACTGAAATAATCAGTGTGTCCATCATACTAAATGCGTACATGTGACTATGCACACTACATGCACATAATGTGATTAACAATAATGTCAAATGTCTGAAACAATGCTTGCTGTTTGTAATAGCTTGTTCACATTGGAGCACAGACACCTAAAAGCAATCATGTTAATTTGTGTAACCCTCTCAGTGTTTTTGTTTTTTAGTTACACCAATCGACTCACCAATTAACATCTTTTTATTCACCATAACTCAAGCTTTATCCAGTTTATTTGGCGATCATTGTGCATGGTGTTCAGATAAGTTTCTTATCAAATTCATCAACTTTCATCAAGTTATTACTGCCTGCATGATGGGGAAAATCATCATCTTTCGATAAATTTTGTTCTTTCCTGTTTCTGTCTTCCCAAGGTAAGTATTTGCAACTCAGATATTTTTTTAATAATCAATGAAATGATTTTATTTAATTTGTTATGAAATTTACAACAACACTAAGCAAACCAAAGATAATTGTATATGATTTTTAATATGCTATCCAATCTTTTTGTAATTAAGTACTTTTTTTCAGTGTGAAATTGAGACAACGAAGGAAGAAAAAATGAGAAAAATATGTGCAATAAAGTGACTTATTTTTGTATGTTTTCCAATTAGTGGGTTGCACTAATTAACTAACAACTTGCTGTGATCTGAGTGAGGAACTTTTTGGTGTTTCAAATTACTGAATATTTTGCCAACAGTACAAAATAAACAAACACAACATGAAACAAGGCATTGGTTTCAAAATAAAACAATTAACTATCAAAGGTCATTCCTGTACTCTGTGCTTTAATGGAGAAACAAGCAATTCAAGTTGCCTCAACTTAGAATTGAGGAAGTGCTATCAGGGTTCTCTGAATTCAGCTTCAATTGGTGACACCTTACTACATGTATTACCAATCAGCAGGATAGTAGAATTGGCTTATTTATCTTCACATTAGAGTGGGCTATCTTTGCAACAGTGCACCTGCTTTGAAACCGACCTGAATCTTCGAATTGATAGAGAAAACAAGTTACCTATAAATGGGAATTGAACAACAAGTTTTTGTGTTCCTTTGTCCAATGCTGTTACCATTGTGATAAAATGGAAAATTGGTTTGCGTAAATTCATCTTCTATTTGAGTGGTAAAACTCAAGAGTCAATATCAGTGGAACATTCTGCCAGTTCTGTCAATTCTCCTTATTCCTTTTTGTGAAAACTTGAATAACGGAAACTGTACTGGTTGTTTTAATGATCATACGTTTATCATACTTTTATCTTGTGCATGAATGGGTTTGTAGTGATATTTAGAGGTGGCCCGATGTAGATTTTATTGTTGTTACTCCGACCACTTAAGAGCATGTGCAGCCATCAACAGAGGGCCCTTTCTGGTACAAACAGAGCGGTACGGAGCTGGCGGTACATGGATTGTACAGGCACAAAGGAAGGTTGGTATAGGACCACATTATGTGGTGTAAAGGTAGAGTATCGTAACCATATCCAGCGAAAACAGAAATTTGAATCTTAATACCGACAGAAGTTTCGCTCCCACATTCCACTACGTGAAGCCCGAAGCTTAAGAACGTTTAATTATGCAACAGAAAATACCAACCCTCAGTACATGTGTGATTAATTAAGGCGTGTACGCGCATATCCCTGCATAATAAAATACCATAATATGAATCCTAATGACACTTCGGTGACTGCACACCTTTGTATAGATTGGAACGAACACCAGTAAATGGTCTTTTTTGGTTGTTACGATTGGGCTTACTTTGTAGCAATCTGAGTGCTCACCGCTGAGTGTACACCGTTCGGAGTTATCCGCAGCTCCGCGCACTTTATCATCATATCCGACCGCCTATCGGAAAGCTAGAACTAGAACCTGGGTTAGTTCTTATGGATTTCATCCTTCAGATTTCGATTGCGGTATCTGAGTGAGTTTCTCAGCTTCAGCGAACACAAGTGCATTCCCCAACCGTACTATAACACATGTAATACTAATAGTACTAGACAGACATGAATGTACATGGTTGCCATGCCCTATCATCAACTAGCCACATCCGGCCCCCAAAGATTCCCTATCCGGCCCAATACATTATTTGCACTGCTACAGGTATTATTCTTTTCTCTGGAAAAAAAACATTTGATAGCTATAAATAAAATGCATGTGGAATAAAAATATTATTGTCACATTACTAAAAATAAAACTGTTTTAAAACATTTTATGTCAAATTAAAGCAAAATACACATACGTATTGGAAGAGGTCTACTTTTGGGCGATACATAACGTTTGCGTGCATTTTTTTTTTCACTCACGTCTTTGACAAATTGGGTAAAACACACAATCTCTTATCGCTTTCTCAAGAAGACACGTAACTCTTTAGTTTTGAAACTTCCAAGTATCAAAGGATTTGTTCGTCGTAAGTTGTTTTGAGTCTGTACCTGGCTTCGTTGGCTACTCGTGGTTCGTTAGTGACGATATCATGGCCGCTAATTCTACTCGCAATCTGCTCACTTTAGAGAAGAAGCTGGGGGTTATTAAGATTCACGACCAACATCATAATGAGTTCACCCACGTGCGATAGCTGAAAAGTCTCTCTCAAAATAAAAATGTAAAGGGCATACATACACTCATGTACAGACCATCAGTCATACTGTGTTAAACATTAAAAACACATGTGTACATGTACACTACACTTACAGGCGAATTAATTGTTTTTATAATCATTACGATGATTACATGTAGGTATCAATTTTCAAAATGGCCGCCAACCTTGATAGAGAGGCCACCTCTTTATGAAGGCCAGTTTTATTGTTTCCCTTGGCTGGTCTTTATACGCAGGTTTGACTGTACTAGCGTTCTCCACATTGCTGTTGTTATCGCTAACACCAACCCGGCCCCTATTAGAAAACATGGGAGTATTTGAGGGTATTACCCCTTAAACACACGCAAACGATAATCCAATTTCCCTAAAATGTTTTGTTATCCCCCCCCCCCCCCACCGCGCAATTCTTGGCTTAGGATATGCGCATGCATCTGGTACAACTTCATGCTCTGTTCCTTATCGCGTTCCACTATGATAAAGTTCCATGTCAGTACCAGAGACCGTGGTAATTGTTCTTCCAACTGCAATTGGTGGATGTCCATGTGTACTTGGATGGAAGACCCTGGAAGTCTGGAGCTTCTACAGCCCTCTAGGCTCCTCATCATCCACTTACCAGGTTTGGTAACGTCTTCCCGGTGCTTTCACATACTCCCATTCTCTTGGCCTTTCCATCTCGGAATTGTGGAGCTAATACAATGTCACTTCCTTACAGGGAAAATTCAATTCCTCGCAGATACACTCCCCAGGGGTTGATCTCCTTCTACAGAATGGTCTTGGGTATATCACAGGTGTATTTCCATCTGCTAGACAGTGGTGGCATGCATGTTTTCTGCTTAAGCCACGCCTACCCCAGCAGGGGCAACAGTCGTTCTGATTCTCAAGTAGTCGTTGATTAGCCCAGTAGGCACCCTTACATTGCCACATGTGATGGCAAAGATACTACAGAGACGGTCTTCCAGACTTTGGAACTTCCACGATCATGCCTCGATTCTGCTCCACAATAGCTCAAGACTTTACAGGTATCAGGAGGAACTTAAAGTTCGTCTGCTACTGCACTTCACCGGTCGGTGTTCCTATAGAAAACTGTCAATCCCAACTCTGCATCTTATAGCGATTTCGTTAATCTTGGTATCACACAGACCTACAGATTGTTCTCCTTGACCACAAATCCCTCTGACAATTCCTTCATGTTCCTCGTTTGGTCCAATCATTTATTCTGGCAGCTTCCGCAGTCTGTCACAACAACCTTCCTGTTCTCTCTATTGACAGCCCACTTTCGACGAGAATCTGACTGAGTAAGTCCAGTACTTAGTACTAACGACTGTGTACCTTCCTGCGTGTTTCCTTCGAGCGTCTGCCAGAACAATAATGGTACCCTATCAAAGCGTTTATATATTGTATCGCATGTACGCTAACTCAACCTGTTAGATGGGTGGTAGGTAAATATGTGCTGCCCATCCATCTAACACTGCTGCCAAAGTCCACGACACACTGAGTGCTTACTTCCAAGGAGTCCCCAGTACACTATGGACAGTACGTAAAGAGAAAATAACAGCAACCTGCTTGTTGGATTACTCTACATTTTCATCGTGCTACCGGTAGCTGCTTAACAGCAATGTGGTGAGGCAAGCACTCCAAGCTACATCACGACCAGCAGCCCATGGAACCCAAAGGTTTAACTGATACAGCTTCCCGGGTACTATTTCCTATAATAAGATTAGACCTTCAGCTATATGTGTTTACGGGTGCCTACTGCAAGCACTCCTGCCCTTCCTTACGGTGCTACTTTGTAGGCTGTTATTTAGTCCACCTTCTTATTTCAAAGAACGTATGTTATCGACCATTATTTTCGGCAGTTAATTTGGCCCATTACTTCAGACCCAATATGTCTGACGGCCCATTATCCCCGACGGCCCATTATCCCCGACGGCCCATTATGTCCGAGGGACCATTATCCCCGAGGGACCATTGT
>JAVCKS010028019.1:0-12721 GCA_032273685.1 Pteraster tesselatus | reverse complement strand
CCCGCAGCTACGCCACTGGCTAGATCAGCTTATCACCTATCCACGTGAAACCCATGGCAAAAATGTTCAGCGTAACTCCATGTACCATGAATGACCGCTGCCAGAAATTTTCAACGGTGGGGTGTGTCCGCCAAACAAAATTTACTGGTAACTCAAAATTGAACTAGATCAACTAAAGCCTACACCACTGTAACAATTCACACCGGAGTGGGTGGAGCTAAGTTAAATATCGAAAAGGCCATTATTTGATTTTTTTTCGTGGAATTCAGAAAAAAAGTAACACTGCACATGTTAATTTCTTATATTATATACAAAACAATCATGTACTTTGATATTAAACAGTGAAACTGCAAATTTTCTAAGACAGAGTACCCCGATTTTTCTGTAGAAGAAAACAGTATAGGCCTAAAATATTACAATTTACATGCACCCTAACAAAATGCATAACATGAAATACGAAATTCTAGCTAATGATCGACCGGTTGGGTTTTTAGTTGACCTAATTGCTATCCCGTGGGAACCATTACGGGTTCGTGTTTTGTGACCGTAGTACCGGATATACGCTCATTACACGAGTTGGTTATTTTAAATTAACACGGAACGGACATTTATTATGGGGTGGATGACTGATTGGGCAAACACTGGCAGTACGGTGGGCTTCGTAGTTTCACCAACCAAAACCACATAACGAGATGTTTACCAATGACAATGGCGTACAATTTCTTCCCTGTGAATTGCATGCGTCGATGGCAAAGAGTTTCGATACTTTTTTTTTATGAAACTCGTTGCCACTGACAGACGTAATTCACAGGGAAGAAATTGTTCACCGTTATCATTGTTAAAATCTTGTTATGTGCTTTTGGTTGGTGAAACTACGAAGCGGACCGTACTGTGTTGCATTATTGAGCACAAAATAATAACCACTTCCACCTAATAAAATAAAGCGTCACTACAATGCTAGCCTAGTTTGGTTGAAGATGCCTTCTGAGATGGGAAATAAAGCAATGACTGGACCGCCTTATTCAGTTTCCCTACTATTATCCCCGTCATATCGAATTTAAAAATTACTTCGGAAAGAATTGGAAATACATACGAGTGTGCACCACGCCCTCGACTCGTCTTCATGAACACACGTCACGACTGCCTGTGTTAAAATCGGCATGCACTGAAGTAATGCAATAATGTATGTACATGTAATATTGCATGAGGAATTCATAATGTCTGACGGGTAATAGTAGTAAACAGCGGAGCAAAATTCAAAACTACTGTGTCTCAACCCTTGACAATTTATGCGAAAAATATACCAAGTAAAATTATGTGTAACAACAATTTTAATGGCGCATTCAGAAAGATTAATGTTATCTACCTGCATTGGAGACTCGGTGAACCTGGGAAATAAATAGCTTGAATGGTTTGGAGATGAGCGAAATATACCATACCATTGTAAACATGTTCTTTATCGGAATATTTTGGCTATCCCCATCAGCAACGAATCGTGAATGTTTACACCAGTAGGCTACGTGTACCTCGTAAATGATTAGGAATGTTGTTTTGCTGAGTATACACTGATTGGTGAGCAGTTATGGTGTGGGGACTAAACGCCACCTGATTCATAGCCATAACCAGTGTATTCTTTCGCACTATTACGGTGGCTAATATACCGTACCATAGATATAATAAACATCTATGTACCGTACATGCTACTTTCTAGAGAACGCAGTGTGTTTTTTACGGCGTTATATCACCGTATTATAGCGGTATATATCGCCGTATTATAGCGTTACGCCGTATTTTATAGCGTTATATCGCCGTATTTTATAGCGTTATATCGCCGTATTATAGCGTTATATCGCCGAATTATAGCGTTATGTCGCCGTATTATAGCGTTATATCGCCGTATTTATAGCGTTATATCGCCGTATTTTATAGCGTTATATCGCCGTATTTTAGCGTTATATCGCCGTATTATAGCGTTATATCGCCGTATTTTATAGCGTTCTATCGCCGTATTTTAGCGTTATGACCTAAATGTATATAGATACTGATGTGCGATTGGTCAAAATCGTGTCACATGACCATCGCTCAAGGACGAGAAGCGTTAAATTTTTAAACATGACGTAAATTACGTCATACCTCTGGATATAACGCCGTTATATCCAGAGGTATGAAGTAATACGTAATACCTCAAGCTCACACTACAAGTGCAATGCACTACACACGTACACCGCGCGCCGCGGGCCGCGCACACAAAATATACAGGCATTGCATTGGTGAGTCGGCACAATTCTCTATTACCTTTATTTTTTCTATTTATCTTGTTTTGTATCTATATACATGTAGGTCATCATAATATAACAGATATTGACTTTTTCTTCGGGAACAATATAACATTTCATTTCCCTCAGGGAGTTATATTTTTGTCTCGGAATACTCGACAAAAATATAACTCCCCTCGAGAATCTCAAAATGTAATATTGCCCCTCTAGACAGTCAATATCTGTATAATATTACATGACCTATATAGATACTGATGCGCGATTGGTCAAAATGGTGTCACATGACCATCGCTACAAGGACGAGCGTTATATTTTCAAACATGACGTAAATCCACGTCATAGCTGTGAATATAACGCCGTTATATCCAGATGTATGACGTAATTTACGTAATACCTCAAGCTCACGCTACAAGTTCAATCAAAGGGCGACGCACAACAGTAAAGTGGCAGATGTAGACTTCCATAGTAATGTAAGAATGTGTGTGTAACTGTTAGTACCTATAGAACTGGTACTAGAAGTAACATTTAAAACCAATTCTTGGAATTCTGTCGTTCGTCGTCTGTTTCTCAAAGGCCTTTCATTCACACCAAGAATGTTTGCAATTGATCGCCATTTGAGCCAGAATCTCCTAAAGCTTTGACAGTTTCAGAACGACTGATTTGAGGCCGTCCATACTTGTCGTTCAGAACTTAGCGTAGTACTGCCAGTAGTAGTACTACTAGTACTAGTACTACTATAGACAGGCTACTTGTAGTACTAGGCCTAGTGCCAAATGCAGCAAAATTGCTATCCAACAGCCGGCGAATCTGGCTTTCAAAACGCCCTTGGAGTGCCAAAACAATAAAAACATTACCAAGTACAGCACAAGTGATACAAAGGTTCCTGCACGTCCGTCGTCTCCCTGAAGTACCTCGATCGCACGTGATAACATGACACTAAAACTTTGTGCGTACGTCGGAGTTGGTCACGTGCATGTTGATGGATATTTTTTGCAATGTTGAACGATGTTTTTCACGGCAGGGTTGACGCATGTTTTTCAAATAATGTTGATAGATATTTTTCGCGATGTTTTTCACAGCAGGGTTGACGCATGTTTTTCAAATAATCATGACAAAATAAATCTTGATGCATATTTATAACGATGTTGATATATATTTTTTAAGATGTTGATATATATTTGTAATATGTTGTGGTGTATTTTTCGATGTTGAAGTATGTTCAGCGGGTTGAAAAAAAAATTCTGCTTTGGCGTGCCATAATACAGAGACGACGGCGTTAAACACAATACTACATTCATAGCTGATTAAAATCGTACACGGCCTCAACTCTTTTTTCACAGCACACTTGCATCGCATATCAAGAAACAGCACGGCATAAAAGGATATTGATATCAAGTAGCGCGCATAATAAAACAGACACTCAGGCCCTGGCCTGTTGAGGGTATATTACAGGCGGGCGTATGCTCTCAACAGGTTAAGACGCAGGTTGTGTACTACATGTACAGGTATATACAGCCGGGTTTTGTTAGTTTAATTAGTGTATGGCATCGGGTACAAATAGTGGTGGCAGACGATACACATATTTTCGTGCTTCTGCTGTATTTTGTGCATCAAGATAATATTTTGTGCCATGTATTGATGGTTTCTCCAATTCAAGGGCGAGCAGTGATATACATGTAGATGTCAATGTATCTGCAAAAAAACATAATATTGCTATTAGGCTTCCAAACTTACTAGCAGCTCATGGCCTCACCGGATGCGACACGGTGACAACATAGGCCTAATTTGGAATCGGCTGTGGCGTGACATTGAAAGTATTACGGTGTGGAGCACATTCACTTATCTAGCACATTTCTAAAAGCAAGCGATACATTTCATTCTGGAAAACTATGGTCAGTCTCAGTGTCATTCTATGACAGAAGCTCAAATACGGGTTTGGTCGTCCAAAGTAGGTGGGCGGAAGGTTGGTGCACAAAAGCTCTGCACCCTACCGCCAACAAACGAAGCCTTTATTGAGAATGTCAACGTGCCCATCTTCAAGTTGCGATCTGGAGAAATGCTTTGTTGCCAAACCCACCAGATGCAGATACAACAATTTATGGTTAGTCAAAAGAAGAGAGCTCTGGATCCCTCTGCCCAACAACTGTTACTGGTGACACTTACTTAGCCCCAATCGAGCTGCTTAAACTCAACCGATGTTCCTGTGGAAGTGAGATAGCATGCAAAACACACCAAATGTGGTTGCAGCAAAGCTGCATCCTCGCGTGCAGGCTACTTTCTGCTAATGCAAAGGATGGTCATCAAATTACATGTACTCGGTTTTGTAACGGGACGTTGCTGATGTAGCTGTGCTACAATCAGAATAATTCCGAACATTTGATATGTCATTAAACAAAGGAATGTATGCTTTGTTGGTGCTTCTGTCTAAGTTCATTCTCATGACTGCCATCTTGATATTCCACGTCCACATCTTTTAAGAGACAAAGTTAGAGGAGAGTAAATTGTATCGAAGTTTGTTGGATGATTTATATGATCATCTTCTATATTCAAGATTAATGATTTATGATTAATGATTAATGATTAATGATTAATTTTGCTTGGACTCGAATCCTCGTATGCCAAAACGTAGGTTTAGACACATGAATCAAATTTCTATGTTTATTGGTGCAAAAGGTATTAGATTTTAGACAAAAGCCCCACAATTGCAGCCATCTTTGATTTATGCCACTAATAAATATTAATATTTTTATTCCAATTATTATATTACACCTTAGTATGGTAAAAGGTGTTAAAAACATGTATTATATCAAATAGATTCATGTATAATAATCAATATACAATATTGACAGAATATACACTTTTCGATGGCGGCCATTTTGGAAAAACCTGCATATTTCAAATTGCCCAGGAGTGACAACTCCAAAGCCAGCTAGACGCAAGCTCGAGATGAATTATCAGCATAAAAAAAACTTATCAATCGAAAAGGGGTTACACCCTTGGACTCGAGAGTAAATAGGCAATATGTATATAGCGCCATTTTTGGGGGTAGTTCTTTGTTCTTCTAGGGCCCGGTTTGGAGTAGGATGGCCCCCCACGACAAGAGCAGACCTAGCAAGCCACACGCATCCGGCGGGTGTCACACTCCTCCGAGCTTATTCACACGTTCACGCGCGGACATACCAAATCACACGCTTCGAGCAATTTGTGCTCAGAAAGATATTTTGGATTATATTTTCATGCGGCCCACGTTTTTGCGCGCGCACAGTACGTACGCAGATCATGCTAGCCCTTCCGGTTTGGTCGCGAAAATACAACATCGTACCCAGGGCCGGCCGCTCAAGTCCGTGTGGTCGCGCAGCCTGCGATTGTCGGACGGTGCTTGCGTCTGCATAAACTCTCGGCTGCTTATGATGTCACACACCCAGTTACTAGTGTCTGGACTTGGCATCTCTGAAAGAGTTATGGCAAATATTTGGCTCCGAAATTACTGACGGGTATATATACGTTCTTTCTTCCACAACCTAGTTAATGTCAGTTTGTATTACCGTAAACAACAATCCACCCCCCCCCCACCCCCACCCATCCTATCTCCGCGAACCGTACCCCACCCCACCCCGGGCGAACCGTACCCCACCCCACCCGGCCGAACCCCACCCCACCCGGCCGAACCCCACCCAACTCCAGGCGAACCCCACCCCACCCCGGCCAAACCAAACTCCACCCCACCCCAGCCAAACCCCACCCCACCCCGGCCAAACCCCTAAGTTGTTTTTGTACTTACCTTTTGGTCGGCCTTGCCATGATTTTGTTGTGCTTCTTGACCGCTCCGAAGACACTAGGCCCATCCTGTACCACAGACCGGCTCGCCATCTCAGACACAGTCTCAATCGACGTACATTTCCTAGCTCCAACCGCTCGAAGTCTCATCTTCACCTTTCTGAACAGACGCATATACGTGACAGTCATGATGACCATGGGAGCAAACACGACCAGGGTGTAGCCCACGATCTGGCTGGCTAGTGGTGGGACTGCACTCTGTAATGGGTTGGAGCTACGTCTACCGATCGTTGTGTCTATAACGATCCATGTAATGACCGAAATGATCGCCGTAGCCAGGGAGTGGCACCACGCGAAAAGAGCCAGTTTGCGGGCCCGCAGGCGGCCCACGTTTTCACTGGTGTTAGGTCGGGCCACCACAGCGTAGCGGTTAATTGAGATCACGCACAGGATCATGTTGGAGGCGCCGCTGAGCAACAACAGAGAGAAGAAATAGACCACCCGTATCGGGTAGGAGTGGTCCCAGGCACCGTAGAAGATAGCCGTTAGGACGATAGGAACGTTGATTGTAGTGTTCAGTAGGTCTGTACCGGCGAGCACAAGTGCGAGGAAGTTGCCTGGTTTGGCACCCACCGTAGACCACGCGTGGTGGAGTGTACCGAGTACCGCCAAGTTACCAATTAGAGACGTGAGTGCCATGACGACCAGTGCCCCACACATAATCAGTGTGACGGTGGAGATAGGTACCGGTAAGTTTGTATACGGAGTTGTAGTCGGAGTTACCATTGAGACCTCCGATGTCACATTCATCTTGATCGAGGATGTGCGTTTGTCCGAGTCCACCTTGCAATCCGTACGTAATATAGGCCTATTATTAGTACCGATAGTCAAATTAAACACGGGCGAATTCCATACCCGCTGGGACCAGCTGAGTCAAGAACCGGGTTAATATATAGTGCAGTGACAACTCGAATTAAATAAACCTCTGAACACCTCAACCGTCTTCGTATTATTATGAAAGACTACTGTCAAATGAAGTCACAATGATCAAATTTAGCTGCCTTAGAACATGTTTCTGTTCACATCCACGCTAATTCAATAACGATATCTCTCCGTAGCGGGTTTTACTTTTCGGGAGAGAGACAGAGAGAACACGCAAGATATTCCTCAAATATTCCTCTTCCACTTACAAGCGGCTATTACGATGAGGATCGCCGAGACGATTGCTGGTTTGCCGTATGTTGCGCGACAGAGACAGAACAAGTAATGCTTTGTCCGATTGCCATATTGCAGTATCCCTATGGCAACTTTAACTGCTAATTGTTACAACTGATTATTCTGGTTTTGATGGTTGAACATATTAGTAGTACTGAACTGAGTTATCCATTTAAATCATGTTGACGCGCTGTTTTATAATCAATTCAATTATCAGCAAGCAATAACAACAGCGTACTGTATACTACAGCTGTAGTAGTATTAGTGTCCATACTCACCAGCAAGCTGTCGGTTTAAAAATCAACACTGACATTATAATCCAATCTGTATGCCTACGTAAAGCCGATTAGCGATGCCATTATCCCGTCACACCATGGTCACACTGAGTTCGCGCCACAAACATCGTGGTGCAAGACAAATCACACAATACTAATCTTAGACATAAAATACTCGTTCTTTTTATTCGGACTTGCGAAAGTGATTTTGCTGCCTTACCCGGAAACTGTCTCTTTCCGCCGATAGACTTGACTATCTATGATCTGCAACTCAAATTTGACATAAATTTGACGTAAAATTTAGTTTACGACTATTTCATGTATGTTTTGAAATGTCAGCCTTTCTATATGAAATCGCAGTTGTGATAATACATGTACCGGTATAACGATGGCAGTAAATGCCGCATGGGTGAATGTTGATATTAAATTAACGACATTTTATATTTTGTGAAAATTTTGACAAAACTTTAGGGTACATATATAATTTGTAGGCGGTAATATTTAATAATGCGACGACTGTTTATGTCACACACTACGTCACTAATAAACTGTTTTTCATATACATGTATGGTAAAGGTTGTTTGTTTACGAAGCTTCAGAGCCCACAACAAATCGGAATGTTAATATTCTAGAGAGTTATCTTCAAATTGCCAAAAACGTTAAAAAAAAAAAAAACAATATTATTTCGATTTAATATCAAATTAAGGCAGACTTCCGCGTTCAGAGATCACATATTTAGCCAAACAGAAAGACACAGGAACCTAATTAGCGTTGACTTATTACCTAACTAATTACATGTAACCACTTACCCTAACCGACCCCACCCCAACCGACCCCACCCCAGCCGACCCCACCCCAGCCAACCCCTCCCCAGCCGACCCCTTCCCTCCCACGTCCCCGTCCCCGTGCCATCCCCCTCACACGTCCCCTTCCCCTCCCCCTCCCACGTCCCCTCCCCCATCTCCCACCCCTGTGCGTAGCGCGCGATACGCTGCCACGTGAGATATCAAGTAAAGATAGCATAAGGACATTTGAATTTGGACGCGAATTTGGACGCGCAGTAGTTTACTTGGACGCGCATTAGTTTGTACACTAACGATGCGCGGCGCGCTGCGCGCGCTGCGCGCGCCGCACTGATGGCGACGTATTTTATGGCGACGCAGAGGAGGAGGAGGAGGAGCAGCGCACTTTATTAGTAGTATAGATTGTTACACATACGCTGGTATTCTTTTTTTTCCTTTTTTGAGTACTTTTTTGTTGGTTAACTGACTGTGCGTGTACGTCCGTGTACATTTACTGCGTACATATCATAATTATGTTGTACTACTAGTAGTAGTAGTTATGCGACTGTGCAATGTTCCTGGGGTGACGTAGCATCACATGACCAATATTTGTAGGAAAATTAGCGCAACTTGAAAGCCAGTGAAAAATTGAAACAGATATTTCAAACCCTATTTAACACATAATGAAGGCACCTTTTAAAAGAACTTTTTTGGCAATTAAAAATATGGACCAAGAAGCAATGAACAATACCAGAATCATTAAAACTTAGCTACCCCCCCCCCCCTAGAACTACATCTTTAACGAGAAATTTCAAAGGTTCTCTCGATGCTCTATAGCTGGCAACAACAGTTCACGTAATTAAAGTGTTGACCTGTATTCGCGTGCCCGTAAGACATTCTACATCTTTGTTCTGCGGTGTGTATAGTATCAGGTCTGTAGTACCAGAGGGTTAATTCTTGTCAAGATGGAGGACGACGCTAGATCGGTGCATCGCCATCACAGAATGAATAATGTCCGAACCCACAAGATGCATCGAACCACTGTCCATCTTCCATCATGCAAGTCTCTCTTCCATCTGCGTGTTCCTCTATTGTTTCTAGCTGTTCTGATGACAATCGATGTAATAGCAATGGGGGCTATTGGGATGTGGCCGTGTGACATCAAGGGGAATTAAGCTGTGGTAGAGTAAACGACATTGGGACCATACATTAATCAAGTTATCGTTGAGTCTATCATGTGGGTTTATTGCGAAGGAACATATATTTATTTGTTCATTTTGTAATTTTTTTACTGACCTTTTAGATGTTTTATGGATAACCATCGGAGCCCAGTTGGACGCAGTGAGGACTACCATTAGGCTTGACGTTAATACCAGAGGGTGTGACGGTGGTCGTAGCCTTGCGCTCACAAATATAACGGCGATCCTTATCACCACACGGCATGTCGTACCATTGATTATTAGGAGTGAAGAATACTGCACAATCTTCGTTCTTCTCCCAATCATTAGGCTCTGTGGATCCCCATTTGTCAAACACCATGGGCCTGGTGGCATCTCCTGCAGAACAAACCCATTCACCTTCATTTGTAATATCATTACATCCGAGCCAGAACTCGGTTTTGTCATGTGTGCTGACCATCCCGCCTATGAAGGTGTTTTCTTTCTCTGAATCGACCACCACCAACGAGCTAGAGAGGTCGCTGCAATGGTCGTTTGCAGCACTCCAAGTGAACCCATTGGACGACAGGAAATAACAAGATTCCCCATTTCTGATCCAATCCAGAGGACACCCACTTTTTATTTCTGATGAAAAGACGCGAGATGCAGTTATTACAGTGACTAAGAATTTTAAACGAATTATTTCAAACGCAGCCATCTTCTACCACCGACTATTATAGCAATAATTATTATCTCCTGCTTTTCTATAGACAAAAACCGATCCACTACGGGGATAAATCCGATTGGTTCTTTAGAAGCGTGGAAGTATTGCAAAGTCTATTGATAAGCAAATACGTAGCAAACGCCTAGTGTAGATCAGTGATGTCATTAAATAATTCAAATCAGTCTATACTCTGTCTGTGTTTCCCACTTGTGTTGGTGGTGGTAGCTTCCCGCAGTATATAAACCACGAAGCTCGATCGGTCGTAGTCTTTGCCGCAGGATGTAAATATTAACAGGGGGCTGTCTTCGCTTGTCAGTATCTTGTCATCACAATGTGTAATAACGGTAACAGTCTTTAGCAAAGACCAGGGAGTGTATTGTCGTATATTGAAAGGCAGAATATTCTTGGCTTATGGTGGCCCTGAAGGAACATCACATATAACAAATATCTTCGCAAAAATTAGCGATGTCGCAAATTTTATCACAAATATCTTCGCAACTTTTTGCGATGTCGCTAATTTTTTCACATACATGTGATAAAATGTAGTTTATCCATAGGGTTAGATATAATATATCTTTTAACTTTATCTAAGCAATCTACAATTCGTTTCTAAAATCTTAGAAAAAGCATCTCTTCTCAGCTTCAATGAACACATTAATGGTAATAACTTACTTCCGTCTTATCAAAGTGCCTATAGGGCAAACCATAGTACCGAAACATTACTTGTCAAGGTGTATAACGACATATTGCACAACTCGGAACATCAATATTTGTCTCCTTTTGTAGCAATTGACCTAAGTGCCGCTTTGGACACGGTTAATCATAATTTATTACTCCAAATTCTTCAAAACTGCTTCGGCGTATCTGACATGGCCAAAACCCGGATAGTATCATATTTATCGGACAGAAATTTCGATGTTTGCATCAATGGTACACATTCGTCTTCAATGGACCTTCCCTTTTCCGTTCCGCAAGGTAGCAGTAATGGTCCGGTGTATTTCACGTGCTATGTTAGCACTCTGAAACAGTGTATCGCTGACGATCTCACGCTGGTGGGGTACGCCGACGACCATAATTGTGTATAACCGGTTTAGGGCTGGTGATGCGGGTTCGGAAAGGGCAGCCATCACCAAACTGTCATCTACAATGACCGATATTTATCACTGGGTGTCGGCAAATCGCCTTAAGATGAATAATGATAAGTCTGAGTTTGTGGTCTTTGAGTCTAATCGCAATAATTGTGTATTGACCTAAATGCAATACAAATGATATACAGGTTGGCGAGTCTATCGTCCAACGTTCTCATTCTGTAAAGCTTTTGGGCGTGCATATGGACGAAAATCTGAATCTCAAACAACACATTGCTAGGAAATTGAGGGCAGCAACAACTGCCATGATTAGTCTGAAGAAACTCAAGCGCTATCTAGATAGAAAGATATATCTCAAATTGGCAAATGTCACCGTTTTCTCTCATCTCGATTACTGTAATAGTTTATTTATTAATTTGCCCCAAAACACATTGCGTCCATTTAATAGAATAATCGGTTTCACGGCTAAATCTATCTTAGGTAGATCCAAGTTTGATAGTACAACACAAGTTCTAAAAGATCTCCACATTCTTCCGGTACAGGTAAGATCCGATTTTAAGCTTCTCGTCTTGGTTTACAAAAGTCTACATGACTTAGCACCTTCCTATTTATCAGACGTGCCTAAACAAAAACCATATCGATATTCCACCCGTGAATCCACATCACACAATCTCGTAGTTCCCATAACCAAACATAAAACGTTCGCCGACAGAACATTTAGCGTTGCTGGCCCACGATTATGGAATGCTCTCTCTGATAATATTCGAAATTCTGCCAACCTAGAACAATTTAAGAGCAATTTAAAAACACATTTTATTCACTAGAACCTTTGGTGCAGATTAGTATTCCACTCATAGCATGCTTGTATTTCGTTTGCATTGTGACTGTGTCGTCTTTTTCGTATTTAACCAGCTAATTTTCTTCCCTCCAGTTTACCATTATCATTAAAATATTAATCATATTTATTCGTTTTCATATACTTATTGTACAGCGCCATTGAATGCGTTTGGGATACCGGGAAATAACAAAAGCCCCATTTCTAATCCAATCCGGAGTACACCCACTTTTTATTTCTGATGAAAAGACGCAAGATACTTATTACGGTTACCAAGAATTTGAAACGAATGATTTCAAACGCAGCCATCTTCATGGCTGTTCAACTATACCGACTAGCAATATTATCTCCTGCTTTTCTATAGACAAAAACCGGGGATAAATCCGATTGGTTCTTTAGAAGCGCAGTAGTATTGCAAAGTCTATTGATCAGCAAATACGTAGCAAATGCCTGTAGATCAGTGATGTCATTAAATTCAAATCAGTGTATAGTCTGCCAGTGTTTCCCACTTGTGGTGGTGGTGGTAGCTTCCCGCAGTATATAAACCACGAAGCTCGATCGGTCGTAGTCTTTGCCGCAGGATGTAAATATT
>JAVCKS010028008.1:0-12726 GCA_032273685.1 Pteraster tesselatus | reverse complement strand
TGCTTTGTTATGCTTTAAATGCGTGGTATGTTCCTACCAGAGAATACAATCTCACGTGATTCCTTATTACGGTAAAAGATTCGGCAGAATCCCAATCAAACCTCGCTTCTCTCGTTTAATTGGTGGATTTTACTGCTCTTTTCCGTACATTACCGTACCGGTAGTTAAGGAGATGCTATTTTACAAATATCTGAAGACATATTTTTAAAACAATCATTCAAAAATGTGTAAAAACAAACTGGTCAAGTTATCCTTCCGAACGTCGATTGAGAAACCTTTCCAGCAGACATTTTATGGACGTCACCTGACGGCTGCATCACCGAGGAGTCATTCCTGTATGCGCAAAATTAATGTTTCTTTCCGCGAAATTGTTTTTTTTTTTAAACAATTTCTTCCGTGTAGATAACAGGCAATCGCGTGAATACGTTTCAGAGGTTTTCCGGAATTTTATAGCGGCATTAATTTTAGACGGGGACAAAATAACAAGGTAATTATTTCAAGCAACAGCAGTGTTTTATGAGCGCGCCAGTCGAATTACGGTCTGGATATTGTCAACACACTCAACAATGCACATGTACATGCATGCAGTCACTTTCCAGACTAGCCATGTGTGCTAGCGCAGCGCCCGGGCCGCGGAATTATTTTTTGCAACCGAGTTCCGGATAGACGTCATTAATAGTGGCAATTCCGGTCTTGAAAAGAGACTACCAGTCATGGTACACCACAGCGTACAGCCGTCAGGTCACGTCACGAAAACCGGTTATTAAATATTCATGATAGCTTGCGTTGCGCATTTTGCAAAAGTGGGCTGTCAACCTTTAAGCTTAATTTTTGGAGAAATTTTTTTTTTACTTTTAATTATTTAGTTTAACATAACGCTAAACATTAAGTCAAACTTGTACTTGCAATTGTGATTGATCTTTAAGGACAAACCTACCAAATTATCAATTCAACATTTAACATCATTTCTCGTAGTGAAATCGGTCTGAAATTTGACAACACATCAATAACAGCAATCCGAATATGACCCATAACACCAACACACTTTCTCGATAATCGGTATGTACCACGGCTCCAACACAACTCTGAACTATCAATGTTAATGACGCGTGAAGGGTCTTTACTATTCAGTCCACTAAGCATGTTTACTTTCTATCACACGTCAGCGCACCTTGTTTCTTTCATAAATGAAAGTAATTCGGGTAGCGTGCCGGGGGAGTGGCGCTAACTATTGTTTGTACTATTTACAAACACGTATATTTGAAACCAAGGTTTCTAACGATGCTTCGTTTTAACTTGAACTTTCAAAGGAGTGCCGTAGTTGTGGTTTTTTTACAACCAAACAAGGACAAGTTTACACAATACTAAAATATGTATCCTTGAATCAGGCACTCCTGGTAACCTTTTACCTATACGAAGCCAACCATTGGGTCTGGGAACACACCTCCGCTATTTCAGGATTAGCACATCTCAGTCTAAAGTTAGCTCTGCGGTTCTTCAGCCCTAATGTTATACCGTACCACTGACGCGTAATGGTCCAACGTATAATTAGTAATGGATTCTACTAATAATTGTTGAGGGGAGTAGGAGTGGATGAGAGTGGAAATGAGTTGAGAAAGAAGGAGGGGATTCGGAAAAAAAGAGGGGTCGGGAGAAAGTACAGACCATGCGTCATCCCGTCACCCTGACCCCACCCTCACCCCCACAGGGATCTAGTCCCCCGTTTCTTTTTGTATTCCTGTCAGGCTGGATCCGCCCTGCCCCACTCCAACCCCAACCCTAGCCCTAACCATTACCTTGGCTTAACAAATATTGGTAGAAATCTCCCTATAAGTAGTATGTGGTACGAAAAATGCCCCCCGTGCGAGTTAGTTTTTTCTTTAGCATCTAGAAGGGGACAAATTCAGACGAATATCGATTTCTTGGCTAAATAAGAAACTAATTTTAGTGCAAAAGTAACATTTTTTACAGACCGAAATCATCTTGATAAATTCTTTTGAATTTGTAGCTTATTATTTTATAGGTTGCTCTCTGTCCTTGGCTTAGTAATTCCGGCACGACTAGTTACCGACTATTGCCGAAAATAACTAATTTGTATAAGATAATAATTATCTTGTACGACCATTGAGTGCCAACCATCGCAGTCGGCCGTCATTTCTTCGTGTTGTAAGACTGGGACGTCCAACTCGAGGTACAGAGTAGTATTGGGACACCTTTTGAATAATTTCGCTTTATAATTTTTGAATTCCTTGGTGATTCTATAGTGTCTGGCGATAGCTGTTTGTTTCAGGTATGAAAGGAAATCTCTCAACGTGAATGGACAACAGCTTTTAACTACTCTGTCCTCCAGGAGTCAAGTGCATTCTTTGTTCTTTTAGATCCCTGCACAGGCTGTCACCATTTGTAAGGGATTGTACAATATCTGTTTTTTTCTTCTAAAATATAATTTCCATGCCAGGTACATCAAAGCAAAATATTCAAAAATATAGAACAAATTCTTTAACTCAAATTGGTGGCAGTGCCGTACCCACGGGGGCTCCTGTCAGCGCCGTGCAACTGCCAGGTTAATTCGATAACAAAAAGATTCTTTGAAACCCAATGCGTACAATTCGGGACCTTGTAAATAGTAGCAAATCAAGAGAAAACCATGACGCGCTCTGGTGAATCAAGGATGTTTTCACAGTTGTTTAGGCATAGACATACTCACTTATTACACAAGTAGCAGGAACTAGAAACGAGTTCAGGGAACTTTGTCAAGGATGTGCGTGTGAAAACCTTTAGCTTAATCGCCATGCGCAAACTAAGTTATACGGCCTAAGGCGGGTTTTAACTCGGCGATTATGGTCGCGCGCTCCGTTTCCAGATATCGCTCGCTCCGTACGACCCGCAATGCAGGCTTAGAATTACAACTTCTGATAATAATGTTATATTATAATTAGGGCTAGGCCATGCCCTAGACCTACGTACCTCGCTGTGCTGCCTTGAAGGCATCTGCTCCGCCACGTACAGACGATGTCACCCATGTTTACTTAAAGAAAAACTCCTGTCTGGCTTTGAAAATATCATAATATGATACGAAATAATGTTAAAATGGTAACTAATTTGTCAAAAAAATTAATTAGGCTATGACAATAATATAAACAATAATTTTTGAAGAGCGAACTTGCCACCATGCGCGCCGCCATTTTGGGCTGGAATTGTACACATCCGGGCATTTTGTGACGTAGCTGGTCAAACGTTTCACTCAACCGAACTCAGTGGAGCCGACCCCCTCCCGGGCCTTTAGTCATTAATTTAGTAAACAAAACATATCATTTAGTTAAAATGGAAATGTACATAAAGCTATAATAATCCCACAGATTTAGCGTACAATATAGAAAGTTTGGACCTCATTAAAACGGAAGTTAATATTGTTTTCAGCAGTTCCTCCAATACATGTACTTGGTGTTATTCCGTTAAATCTTTGGTGGATGTCAGATAGTTCAAGTGAACTTAACTTGCTAAATAATTAAGGATTATTCAACAATAATCTGGTTGAAATTACAACGGTTCCGTATTTGCAGCTAGCCTTTGCGTTGGTTGCCTGTACTTGGAGCCTTCCTTGACGTGGAGTACTTTATGGTATAGCTTTATGGTGCCCTCACACCATAGCGTATGATGAAACCTATGAGTTGCGTGTAAACAATATTTGTAGACGAACCAAACGCAACCCAAATTAACAATTATTTTTGTCAATTTCTAACCTATTCAACCTATAGGTTGCGTGTGGGTTGCGTGTGGGTTGCGAACTGAACTTATGATTCCCAATATATTCTGTATGTGTTGGAGTGCTAAATTGACCAGATTAAACCGATGTCCAATAACCGATCTAGAAAACGATCTATATAAAAAGGCCCACTGTTTATACCATATCTCAACGCGCGTGTAGTACGCTACTAACACGCAACTCACAACTAATAGGTTGGATACGCAGAGCATAGGTTGGGGATACGCTGGGAATACGCACAATAGGTTGGGGTACGCTACACACGAAACAGGATCGCAACAGGCACGCAACACGATCGCAACAGGTACGCAACACATTCGCAACATGTATACGCTACCAAAACCTTACATTTGAACCTGCGATCACCTGCATTCATAACTTATGAGTTGCGTACCTGTTGCGATCGTGTTGTCATCGTGTTTTGTGTGTAGCGTACCAGTTGCGTCCCTGTTGCGTATACATTGATCGCAGGCATTCCCAGAGATTTATTGAACATGTTAAACAATTTCTGAACTTACTCTGCGTGTGTCCGCGATCACCTGCGTGCTTGTTGCGTGCTTGTTGCGTACTTGTTGCGTACTTCAAACCTCTAAAACCTATTTGTTGCGTGTGAGTTGCGTTCGTAACTTATGACCACTACTTTGATCAACTGGTGATCGCTATGGTGTGAGGGCACCATTACCCAGTTATTGTAACACTTTCAGTTGTAGTCAAAAGTTAGTGAAGCCCACAATGAAATGCACATTAGGCTGTGTTCAAAATGTTGTTGTTTTATTGTAAAGCTGTACGATGAAACATTTATATTTCGTGATTTTCTATAATACTCTATAAGGACAGCTTGCAATTACTGCTGTCTGTCAACGGATTAAATGAGATATACTGATAATGGGTCTGTGCAAAAGTATCTGAACATTTCACTAGTATGTAGTTGACCCTCTCTTGGCCGCAATGACGGCTACTAAACTTTTCTGAGACCAAATGCTGGCATCTTTCTGGAGAAATCTTGGACCACTCCTCCTCACATAACTTGCGTAGATCATCCAGACTTGATAGTTTTATGTCAGTCCACAGCATCTCGTTAGGATTGAGGTCTGGACTCTGTCTGGCTTGGCCAGAACCCCTGCATTGGCAGTCATGTTTTCTCTGATCGAGTATCAACAACGAGTGACAAGAAAACCCTGAAATAACCCGATATTTATAGACAAAAAATGCAAAGCATGCACCATCTAATTTAAAATGACAAAAACGTTAAGGTGAATGACAAAACTCGGGTTTCCCTCACTTGGATAACAAGGCTGAAGAAACTCTCACGTTTGCTCAGAATGCAGGAAATTTCAGAGGGTCTACATTTCAATATTTTCTTGAGCCGAAACGGTTCACAAACTTGGATAACAAAATGAAGTCCGGCATGAACGGAAAACCCATTATTGAAATGTCAGCCTCCTGGTCTTCCAGTGGTGAAGGCAAGAAAAGTATCACTTCGCCACCTAACTAACCGCTGGTTCTTGGCCTAACTATTGAAATAAACGTGAGTTATTTCAATTATTTTATTCCTTGTTTATTGTAAGTTCGTCACTTCCTTTATGTACCGCAACGCAACTCAATGAAAAAAACACATTCACAATGGCTCGCGTCAACAACAGGTATTGTAAAACTTGCTCTCTTGTTTCTTTTATGGAGACGAAAAAACGAAGTATTCAAGCTCAAAGAAGTTGAGGAAAGGAAAAATAAAGGTCATTATTGGACTATTTTCCATTCTCTGAAGAGCAATGACCGGGAATATTGTTTACTCAGGTAGGCTTAGGCCATAAACAAAATTAACTAATTTTAGTTTTGGGGATTACTTTAGCTTTGGCCTTATGGACGTTTATCCCTAAAGTAATATTTTGTATATAGTAAACAACAAATTTAACGTTTCAATTATTTAGTTTAAATGTTGGGTCCATAAAAATACGTTTGCCGACAGACGCCATTTTTTTATAACTCGCTGGGCACAGAATTTGACGTCATGTAAAATCTATAGGCTGTGCTTGGTTTATTAAGATTGCTTATCTCCCCGCAGCGAAACCCATTCCCATACTTCTTCGTCAACGTTGCGTTGGGCTGCGTTGCGTTGCGTCATTTCAGCTGAAGTGGGAACCATACTGCATAGATTTAATAGGATATGCACCATCCATTTCAGTATAGAGATCAGTGGTTATTATACAGTTTGTCCAAAAATGTATGCGTACGGTTTTGCGAATCGCGTACATGATATGTACGTATACACAATGTATAAGACCCCTGGATTGTTATCGACGATAACTCGTCACAAAATCAATATTCATCAGATACAAAATGAGCTGTAACCACACGCTCGTTTTCATGAAAAGGACTGCGCCTCGCCAAAAGAACGGCTACAAAATGCCTACATATAGCTCGTGGCTGTTCACTATAGGTCCAACCAGTAGACCCATAATTCGCATTTAAAAGCTCCTAATGTATTATTAACCTACATGGACCTAATCCGTTTCTAGCTCTCTCGCTGATCCGTAAAGGAATGTTTGGCGATTGTTCAACTGTTCTGCCACCACTCCCTAGTTATTTGTGCTTATTCCGTTCCGACTTTTCAATTGATATTATGCGTCATACATGATCGTGGATAGGGTGGAATGTGAGACAGAGCACAGCCAGTTGAAACACCCCGGGTATGGTGTTCTAAAACGGACAACTACCAGTCGCACTAAGAGAGAGCGCAGTTGCACTAAGACTTGTTTGACCTTTCAAATCGTCAGCCTCATTCCATAATTGCCTAACTCATTTTAGCTACTTTTGAGATAACGAGAAAAAACTGTTTCAAAACGGACTGGAAACTTATTTATTCACTATTTTCTGCAAAATGGTACATGTCAAGTAAGATACAATGAACATGGATAGTCAGCAGTGTGGTTAAATAGTTGTTTACACGTGACTTTATTAGGCAAAAAAATCAACATGGCAAAAAAGTGACTTAGGCAATTATGGAATGAGGCTGACGAAATGATACTTTATTATCAATCAATACAATCGACCTATATAACATTCGTTTTGTTTTAAAATACACAGTTTCTTTTTGTTTGAAATACAAGGGTGATAAAATTGGTAAGAACAAAGAGTACAAAAGAGCTAAAACAGTATGCCATTAACATACCAATACAAATGTATTATTACAATTTATGTTTTATTAAACAGATGATGAAAACTATGTGTTAGGAAGTAGGTAAAAACGGTAAGAAGACGGTAATAATTTGATAAAAAACTGTATATAAAACGAGAGAATTATAAAACCGATATTTTATAAAAACATATGTAAAAAGGTTGATTGAGAAACGGTGAAAGGCCAAACATTTTAACACAAGAACATTAAAACGACACAGTACGTTTATGATAAAAAGGGGGAGAAAGGTGTGAGTTGAGGGTCGGTAGGACAGAGGCTACGCCATGCCTCGCTTTCGCGAGTAGCTGCCACACCGACCCTCAGGGAAAGTAAGGGGTATAGCTTAAAACAACAAACAAACAATAGTTATTAAGTATGGTGACTTACATCAGCCATGTCAGTTGGTCATCGACCATGGTAAATATTGTGCTATTGGTGCCCCAATTTTAAATACATTTCGCACCGTTGTTCGTAATAACTTTGCTCGAATACTATTTGCTTTTGACCCTTTGCCGGAAAGGGATTGATAAAAATGACATGTTCTATAAACGTTTCTAAATGACGTATTTGCAGTTTACTATGAGATAATTACCAAGACATACCGCCCCCGCGGGGCGACCTCCCGCGCGCGGCGGAATCAGTGGCCAGTAGAGTTCGAAGTTTAGGGTCGTGTTGGGTACACTGATCTCTATAGAACTGGATGGCGCTCTTGGTAATTTTTATTGAAGCCACAGATCCGCCATCTTACCACTCCCAAAACATACGTATCCAGCTGGGATGCGGACCGGCCGCGACATGTTTGCTCTAAACGATTTGTTTCTGGATAACTGACTTTCCGCTTTAAATGGGAGTGGTAGGATGGCGGATCTGTGGCTTCAACTAACTGTATTGGCTTCAATAGGAGACGCACTATCCAGTTCTATAGAGATCAGTGGTTGGGTAGCAGGCGAGTCAGCAGGATGTGTAGGTAGGTGAGAAGAGGCTCGATTGAAGGGTAGGTGATAAAGAGGTGCCAGACTGTGCCCCGCTCTCCGCACCATCCGCATGAGGCAGAGATTGCCGGGTTCAACTGGTAGCGATGGTAACACGTTGTGCAGTAATTTATATTGCATGTCCCCCTCTTTTCTTGACGTAGGGGGACTATAGATGGCATTCCATTGAACGCGTTTGGGATTTTCAAAAAACCCGTCCACGTTCCAGTACGTTGTTTTTAAATGTTCGGCAATCCGTTGATGACGACGTTCAACATTCTGTAAAGTTCTTTGGACGGTGCGTAGAGTGCATCCTTGACTGTCGCGATGATGACGTCGGGGACACAGTCTGGCCGAGATGTCGACTCTTGTGCGGAATCGTGTTTACGGATGAGTCCTTTGTTGTTGAAGAGCAGAGGAAATGTGTTTTGAAGGATGGTGTGGATCGAAGATAAATCTCTGAAGATGATACGGGAAGAGCGAGGACGAAGATGGGTGCTGGAGGACGGCGGGAGGTTGAGGTCGCGGAGCTGGTTCCATTTGCAGGTGTTCGGCTGATTCGGCTGATTCCGCGCGTCAAAACCACTACACCACCCGACGCACCGGGTGTGTACATTGTTGGGGGAGGTGGATGCATGATTGTGGTGGAGGTGGGTGATTGGGGGCGATTGGGAGAGGTGGGTGATTGGGAGAGGGGGTGATTGGGGGAGGGGGTGATTGGGAGAGGGGGTGATTGGGGAGGTGTGTGATTAGGGGTAACTGTAAGGGGGGAGGTGGGTGATTGGGGGAGGTGGGTGATTGGGGGGAGGTGGACGAGGTGGGGGAGGTGGGGAATTGTGGGGGGAGGGGCATGTTGTTCAGGTAAAGTGTAAAATACCCGCCCATGAATAATAGGCCTAGGCTAGGGTAAAGCAGTAATACTAGCCTAGCTAGGCCCCCTTACTAGTAGTACAACTAGCTAGTATTATAACACCCCATACATAGATTCTGTCTTGGGATTCGTTTAGAACGCGTTCCGTGATATGTCATATTTTTTATAGAAAGTCGCACAATCCGCGACGTAATAGCCCATGGCAACCAACGTGCTAGCCCAGAGCAACCAGGGCCCATATTCAAAAAAGCCTGCTGAGCTTAGTTGGCAACTAAAATGGCATTTAGCCGCTTACTAAGTCTAGGGCCTAGTTGCCAGCTAGCTTAGCAGGCTTTTATGATTATGGACCCAGGTTGCTACTGAGCTGCATGGTACCAAGACGTTTATTTTAGCGTAGATATGTAACGCGCGTAGTGATACACCTTGACCCAATCACTTGCGCATCTGTACATCGATAGCGCGGCAGTGCTAATAGTCTGTCACCCTTTCAGGTTACATGACTTGCTGCGTATAAATGAACAAGAATCTAAGTTATTATTCTTAAAGATTGACTGCTTATACTCGCGCTATTGTTAAAACTATGACTCCCTCGGTGATCCCCTGGGCGTTCTATTTTCCCTTGGCAATAGTTGTCAACATTTGTATGCTACTCCTACTATTTTTCCATTGTAGTAATAGTACTATTGAAGCAGGGCATAATTGTTTCATCTGATAGCATGTAAAGTTCTAACTTGCTGAGTCAAACACAGAATAATAAAAAGGACTATAAACTTGTTTCAGTCCAAATGCAACTAGACAAGCGATAAACACCTGCATGGCTGTTTTATTCTGCTTGCATAAAATATCATGGAGGAAGAGGGGGTAGAATTTGGCCAAATTGTATTGACATTATTTTAAGTTAACCTGGATACACTTGTTAACTCAATGAAGGCTGAGACAAAAGTGACAGTCATAACCTGGTTCCTCTCCGATTACATCATACTATCATTTATTCAAATACATACCAATCCCCTATTTTACATTGGTCAATGGCTCTTAATACACTACATACATGTCCAGTAGAATTATTTGACAACAGTCCAAATTACTTTTAATCTGTGTGACTGGTTGGCTCCTCCCACCTGGCAGTGAATTCAGCTTTTGGCATCCCCCTGGGCAATTTGAACAAACTTTCCAATCATGTCAAACTTGGCAGTGACCCAGCTTTTGGCACAGGGATGCCGAAATTTTCTGAGGGTCTGATTGGTTTATCAAAGTTAGTAGTGAATTCTCCTTTTGCACAGAATTGTCTATTGGAAATTATGCGCAAATTTACTGAGCATCTGATTGGCTTAACTTCTGTGATGTTGCACCTAATACTCATTAACATTAAACGCCACATACAGTTAAAATGTAATATTGCACAATATTGTCCTAAGAATATAACCGGATTCTTTAAACTCTGGTGCAGCTCGATCCGGAATGATTCGTGCTATGGCTCAGGAAACCCGCAAAATACGACTGGCCTTTAGCAGGTTTTACCGCAAGCGTGGGACCGATCCCGCGACAAAAAGGGGCGCCGACCCTGAATATATAACCTCCCCCCCCCCCTCTCCCCCGGTTCAGCAAGAATTGAATGGATGGAAGGACAGACTTTAACAAGAGTCCAAACACAAATGGCAATGTTTTTTTGTTCCCCCAGCGATCTGAACCCAAGTTCAGCGGAATGTATTTGTTGCTCTTTCCATTGCAGTACGCTAAGTCGGTAACAGTGCACCGGAACGCAAATACAAGGCCCTAAATCAATTCAAACTGAACAATTTAGACCGAACAACTACCGTGCAAAATCTTGTTAAGTCTCCGGGACTGAGTGGTTTGTTCTGGTGGGTATCCGCAACGTTGTGAATTGTTAGACAATCCTGCGGACTAGTTTTAAAGGCTCACAGTGATGGAAGTCTACGGTGGGAAATTTTGGCAGTTTTGGAGAAAAAGACGAATTTAAAATGAAAAAAACAAAGATGTTTTTATTCATTTATTTGTAGACATTTATTTTAATGAGCTACATGCGTACTTACTATGCTCTCTAAAAATGTATTCAAATATTTGCCAAGCGAACAAAAAATATGAGTATTTAAATCGATTTCATCTGTAAATTTTAATTTGTGATCGCGACGTCCCACTCAAGGAATCAACATCATTGATCTAGTTAATCAAAATTGCATGGCTTATTACAAAACGGAATAATTTCTTTAGTCTGACAGGGACGTCCATCCAATTTGAGCTGGGATGAATTCAAAGTTTAACTGCCAATCTGTCGAGGAATATTGCACAACGTTTTTGAACACATTTTTGAGATCGCGTTTGTACTGTAATCAACATGTGATTCGTAGTATTTTAAGAACATCTTCAGAGAAGTATAAACAATTTCACAATTACATTTCGGATACATTTAGCGTGATTGAACAGCATTAGTATATACATATCGACTGCTATGGTTAAAACTATGATCCAATATAGCACGCTCAGGGGATCACAAGGGTTTCAGTCAAGCGAGTAAAAGCAGTTAATATTCGTTTTATAAGCCCCCAAACATCTGTTCTTGCACATTATATTAGAACATGTTTGCATGAACGACAATGATAATAGTAGCATAATAGATTGTATTCAATGTATAACAAAGTCAGGGAACAGAAAAGTGGCTTCAAGCTCATAGTTGTACGGTACGATTTCCAAAACCGTTCACTTACGTACAGTGCGCTCGGTAAATACCACGGCGACCATAATTTACAAAAGTTCGATTCATCTGCAGCTATATTCCATGGCGCACAGTCCATGCATAAATAATTCTCACACAAATACGACAGTGCACTCTTGGGAAAAGGGCTCGAAACTATATGCCAAAATGGGTTCTACCTAGAACCTTTTCGAAATTTCTGCAAGCAGAAGCAGATGGTGCATATTGGGCATGAATCTTGGTCGCGACACCACCGATTTTCGCCTACAGTAGTTCTGATAATTAATAGTTGATAATACGTACTTAATAATTGAACTCCGTACGTACTTGATAATTGGACTCTCTCTCTTACGTACTTGATAATTTGACTATCTCGTACGTATTATGAGATTATCTCGTACGTAGTATTTCCTAGTACGTACTTGATAATACGACTACCTCGTACGTACTTGGAAACGATACTACCAAGTACGTACATACAAGATGAAGATGAGAAACAAAACCTCAACCATGTCGTTTGCAGGCTTTCGTACTATTCATCTTGAAGGGAGAGGACACTAATGGGATGGGTCGATCGATGTACAAGCAAAATTGATATAGAAGCCACTTATATTTATTGACTTTAGATTGTTTAGAAGTATAGCTCATCGAAAGCACACGAACACCTCGATATCTTGTTTGTAATTTAGCTTGAATGCTTTCAAAAGATCGTGATCCGGTTGGGGTTATGCTGATATCTTGCTTTGGATGCAAAGTTCTCAGTGAAACACTTGCCACACAACCTGCGTTACTCAACATATTGACGGTTGCTTTCACGAATCTTTTGCATAGTAGCAAATTTGTGTTTGCTCTGATAGAAATAAACATTTCCGTTTTCGCATGACAGGGAGAATTGTAAAGTGGTGTTTACAAATTTGCCGCTTTAAGCAGATTCCCAAATCGACATTATTCACAAGTCGACATGATCACAAGTCGACATAATTACAAGTCAATAATCACAGGTCTCTAAAGGTCGATTCTCACTGAGCTTTTTCATCCGTCCGTCCGTTACGCACGCATCAAAACTCGTTTCTATAGTGAGAACCGTTACAAAAATCAGCTGAATTAACGAGCGTTAAAAAATCAACCGGTGCGTACGTGGTGTTGGTGGTATCGCACGTAAATCACCGCACGACGGACAAGTTGGTTGAGATCAACTTGTCCGTTGATTTTCATCCGTTGACGGACGAA
>JAVCKS010027997.1:0-12727 GCA_032273685.1 Pteraster tesselatus | reverse complement strand
GCGCGAAGTGCCACTCTTGGCAAACACTGAATATTAAACATGATGGATTGTTGCCGCTTGGCCAGGAACGCCTGAGCTCCAACGGAAAATTATCGGGGGGGATGCCTCCGCCAATTTCCGCGAGTGAAATTGTGTAGAGCTGATAGCGCTCGTGTGCAGCGGCCTGAAACCGTTCCAACATAAACCTGTCAAGAGTTTCGGATATTTTTGGGGTCTTAGTTTTCGAGGTCTTAGGTCTTAGTTTTCGAGGTCTTAGGTCTTAGTTTTCGAGACACCCATCTTCACGCATGCGCTTGCCAAATATTCCCGGTCAGCGCACATGGAGCGCGAAGTGCCACTCTTGGCAAACACTGAATATTAAACATGATGGATTGTTGCCGCTTGGCCAGGAACGCCTGAGCTCCAACGGAAAATTATCGGGGGGGATGCCTCCGCCAATTTCCGCGAGTGAAATTGTGTAGAGCTGATAGCGCTCGTGTGCAGCGGCCTGAAACCGTTCCAACATAAACCTGTCAAGAGTATCGGCAATGAAAAAAATGTGTGCCAATTGACACACATTTTGGCTTACTAGTGGTTAATTAATATATGGTTTAATAAATTCGCTTGTGTGTGCTTCCGTACCACGAGAGAACGTATCAGGGTCATGTTTGTGCAGTTTGAAGTATTGTACAATGTACCTCATGTGGAAAGTGTGAGACTTGGCACGTACTATAGCCGCTAGTTGAAACATTATGTTCTCACCAAATTGTATTCTATATGCACACTATAGCAGCTGTTTTGAACCTGGTCTTATAACTTGGATAAATTCATTTGTTTAGGTATTTAGCAGCTTTTCTTTCACACAGGCTCAACAGTCCTGGCGAATTGAGCATCTAATAGTGAAAAACTCCAAATGCAGCAGCAACACAAAATAATGAATCCTGCAGAAGACAAGAAAATAGGAACTCATTAGAGCAAAATCGAGATACAACTGTATTTATGATAGCGATACAGCGGTGTTATTCTTTTAAAAGCATGTTTGTTACCCAATACTCCAGACCTGACGTACAGGTATAACCCGTAGAATATTGTTAAGATGTGTTGAGATTGTTTCAAATAGGTGTTTGGTCCGTAGAATATTTTCTCTACGATACGGATATTTGGTCACAAAACAAAACTACACTAAGCCAAAAAAGGTTCTGATACCTGTAATAAAATTTGTGATTTTATATCTCATTGGGATATGAACCTGAACCAAAATATATCAAATTGTTCTTTGTTGTGTCCCTGATCTAGCTCATCGGAGTTACTGACTGTTAAACCAAGTTGGATTGATTGTTAATGAAAAGCTGCAAAACAATGCCCAATAACAATGCTCATGGAAGACTGTTTGTGCTGATGGATGACAATACTCGCCCCCATCGTGCCAGAATTTATGACAACTTTATGGTTGCTGAAGGCATATCGCATATGAATCTGGACCGAAACCCAATTGAGCATTGTTGGGACCAACTTGGGAGGGCTGTACGAACACGTATTCAGCCAGGTGATACCCCTGCTTGCCTTCGCCGATATTTGACGGAGGGATTGGCCAACATCCCTGAAGTACAAATTCAACGCCTTATCCACAGTATGAGGCAGATGTGCAGAGCTTGCTGTAATAGAAATGGTGGCTACACCATATGTGACCCGCCATAACGAACCCCGCAACAAGTCGCATTTGGTGTTATGGAGTAACGGCTAGTCAAAGTTAGAACAGGGTTGAAAATCGTCCATTCACTTACGATATTAAATATGGCATATTAAAAAAACATTTGTCTTATCAACATAATTTTTGTATTAAATTAAGCTAAAAGACATTCTCTAACTAAATATGCCAATAACTCATTTAAAACAAAATCGACTTGTTGCTGGTTTTGTGGTGGTGGGTCACATATATTGAGACCTGTACATTTAGCTAAGAAAAGTAACTTTGAAATGTTTTGTCATTTAAAACACTCCCTCCTTTGTTCATCTCTTATTCAGTGAAAATGAGATCAGGAAATCCAAATGAGCAGAATTCACATCAGTAATATGCTGAGCTTCAATTTTATATTATTATAATTCATATTGTCCCAATTAGGTACAATAATTGTAATTTTAAGACAGGTATCAGAACTTTGTTTGCCTAGTGTATATCAGGTCATGATACAGAGTCACATGGTGTGGCTAAAACTGCATCAACTACCTTCCCTTAATAAAGAACACAACAATCTGTTACACTTTCACTCACATTCATAAATATAGCTTCGCCATAATTATCTGTGTCTGAATCCCAGAAGCATCTACAGCCCATTCTAGAAATATAACCAAAACAAAAAGCAAACCTTTGCTTAAGTGTATACAGTGAATTACTAAAAGTTAACATTTGGGAAAAGCATTTTCAAAGTAATGGAGGGTTGGGGTCATACAGGATCGAATACACAATTTGGTTTGTTTTGGGGACTTTTGTGTGTGTGTAAAGTCTGATCAGTAACTGATAACCAGGTGGCTTATTTAATTAACATGGATTTCGAATTTCTATTAAAATTATACACATGGGCTCGCAGTAATAGACTTTGCTGAATATAAAAAAAACCCAGAGGCATTTTTGAGGAAAAGCTGGCAGACACTTTACATGATTACATTTCGTTACACTGCCAAGCTGTATCTTGTGAACACTTGACCTCAAACTTATGTAATAAGTCATAGCCCATTTTGCACATTCTTCAATTCGATCTTAATGTAAATATATCATGTGTGGAATCATATTATGAATGCAAATGACAACATTACAATCACTTGTCAATAAATAGATATTACATCATTTGAGGTCATGTACAGGTCACTTATGGTCAAATGAGGTCCTAATATCATATTACATAATCATACATCGTTCTATAAAAGACAATTTATGACTAAATTCTCAATGTCACTTTTTCTTCTTCTAAGGAATCATTAATCATGAGGAATGGGAACATTGAGGTGATCCAACAAGTATTTCAACGAAAAAGTACTAACTGTTAATGGCAATCAAGTGTAATGAATTTTAAAAAGATTTGTCAAGCTGTGTCTTCCCCTGGTGACCCCTGAAATCACATCATAAGCCACACCCCGTTTCCATGTATATGTTACCTTCATGTTTGGTAAACATGAAGGTAAACCGCTAGTGGCATGCCACCTAATAAAACCACCGGCAGTTATGTAGATCAGCAATCGCTGATGGCATGCCACCTTAAAACCAGCATTAAACATAGGTCGGCAAACCGCTAGTGACATTCCACCTTAAAATCACCATCGGACAGCCGATGGTCATTCTCCACTGGTGACCTGCCATCCAAATACCACTATTAGACCGCCGGTGGTTATTGTCGACGCTGACGAACTGAACACCAGCCGTCTGTGGTCCGTTGGCGGTTGCTGACTGAGTATGTTAGTTTTCTAACAAACAAACGAATGAACAAACACACCACACCAACAAACAAACAATAAGCAAGCAATCAAACACACAAACATGCAAACAAACACACACAAAACTAACGCCCGAAAACATAACCTCCTCCCAACATCGTTTGGAGGAGGTAATAGGTAACAGGTAATAGGAGCAAATAATAGGGAATCAACATAATTAAGTTGAACAACACAATAGAGAATGAGTCTATTGTCTGCCTCTTCTTGCATGGCTGCAAGTTTATCCGTGTCAACATCTGGATTCAATTATTCTACCCTCTCATTCCGAAATCAACCAACTACAACAATGGTTTTAGTGCCTCGTGCTAAAGCAATAAATTGTTAAAAGTGGAATCTCGCCAAACCTGCCTTTTTTGCAGGTACTGCGAAATAAGTATTTCAATTTGAAAGCAATGCCACATTTCTGTGTCCTTGCCTATAATTATGTCATTTACAATTTCTGTGTCGCATTCCTCTTTTACCCAGCAGATTTTCAAAAATCAGAAGTGAATTTCACTGTCAGATGTATTGGTAGTACATAATTGTACGACCTATCTGAAGAACGTGGGGGCAGAGGCATGGTGAAGAGGCCGAACTGTAGCGATAAACAACATTCAGTTCTTCTGATTTGATTTTGAGGCATTCGATCGCACGTCCACGCCTATCACACGCCTACAAACTTCCTGAGGAGTGTGTAATGTACCGTACACCTCAACATACATTTATGACAGAATTATACTCCACATAATTTGTAGAAAAAAGTATGTTGGAAACAAAACGAAAAACAAAACTAGACATGATTCGTCCTGAATTGCAAACATACTCAGCATCAATGAGAAATTAACACTTTTCGTACGCACAAAGGTTTAAGCACAAAGTGTACACACCAAATTATTGTATATGCGCATATCGTATACGCTGTTTAGTTATGCACATTATCCATAAGCACATTAGCAAATCACCTTAGGTTCTGTGGTGCTCCCAAATTCGGACCACTACCTCTTGGTTACTATAGCCTATAGCTCATTCCACTACGCCACTTTGCCAATAGTAAATAATTGATATCATACTCAGAGCTGTTTTGCGGTCTAAGCCTACATTAATTACTGATTCAGACTACGAACAGTATAGTACAAAAACGCAGCTTGTTAATGCCATTTTAAGTATATATAATATAAGTGTAAGGGGTTTTGTTAAAGTATGTTCCATTCATTATCCCGTAATTTACGACTTGTCATCCCGTACTAAACGAGTACCAGTCATCCCGTACTAAAGGAGTACCAGTCATCCCGTACTAAAGGACTACCAGTCATCCCGTACTAAAGGACTACCAGTAATCCCGTATTAAAGTACGACTTGTCATCCCGTGATAAAGTACGACTTGTCATCCCGTACTAAAGTACGACTTGTCATCACGTACTAAAGTACGACTTGTCATCCCGTACTAAAGTACGACTTGTCATCTCGTACTAAAGTACGACTTGTCATCACGTACTAAAGTACGACTTGTCATCCCGTACTAAAGTACGACTTGTCATCCCGTACTAAAGTACGACTTGTCATCCCGTACTAAAGTACGACTTGTCATCCCGTATAAAGGACTACCAGTCATCCCGTACTAAAGTACGACTTGTCACCCCGTACTAAAGTACGACTAGTCATCTTGACTAAAGTATGTTCGACTATTTCGACTGCATAAAAGACAGTAATTTAAGCATCCATTTTGGATGTATTCACATTATGAAGTACTCTATGTGGAATCTTAGTGTCTAACGAGTTTCCACAGGTTATAAAACATAGATATAGACACCTCATTCATCATCATATTTTGCATTGAGCAGTGGCAGCCATCTTGGATTTTATTGCCAAAGTTCCCATCAAACGAAAAATCTCGCTTGGCACTGTAGCTAAAATTGATTTATATATCCTCAGCATGAACTGCGCCAATGCTGATGCTTTTACCACCAATAATATGACCTACATGTATAAATGATCCCACACTATGTATTTATTTGTTGGTCATATGATTGTAATGTTCCTGTCACAATATATTTACATTAAATTTTTAGGTAAATCATATTGCAGATTATGCACAGAGGGGTGTGGCTTATTACGTCTATTTGAGAATCATGTGATCAAAATACAGTTTGGCAGACAGAAAATTGCAACTTTTCCTTTTATCTGTTATTTATGACTAGACTATAAGTAAGTGCTATTCATCCTTGCTGCACTACAATATCTATTGTGAAGTCCGCTCATTTTCCTATGTAACTAAGGAATAGTTTGCCCCCAAGTAGGCACTGTTCATGTCCCCTTTCTATATACATTATTCATTGTGAATTTTGTTGAGCTGTAGAATATCTCTAACTATGCGATGAATTGTACTAGAATATTGCTATACTCGGCTAAATTTGCTGCCGAATTAAACAATTGCAAATAAGTTATTCTTTTGAACATACAGATCTTTTATTAATACTTGATTACTAGTATAATTGAGTGAGTCAGTGGACCTGGGTCATATTTTACCAATTAATAATGGTAGTATCAAGATCATTTGTCATTAAATGAGTTTAAGAGTTTAAATTGTAAAACTTGAAAGTTGATTTGTTTTTCAACTTTGATTCACGCACTGTATTTAATGATTTTGTTCTCATGACTGGAGAAAAATAGAACACAATCGAATACCCCATGTGCTCAACACTAATGCAACGTTTTTTAGGTGATGCTCTAAAAGTTTGATGGTATCTGATACAAAATGTTGGGCATTTTTTTTTTAACAACTGTACAATTTGAGAAATTAATATATTGAGTGGTGTATTTTAAAAGAATGGAGTCGCAAGAACGCTTAAGGAGCTAGCTTTTAAATGTGTTTTTATGGAGAAAAGCCGCGCCATCAAAATGTTTATTTACAAACACGATCGGGACATTGGTTTTTGCATGAAATTTGTATTAAATGGTAATATTTAACGATTTTTTATTATGAGAGTAATGATGATTAAAATAAATCCACAAACCTTTTTTTAATAGGACGATAAATGTTCTATTTATACGACACCTATTATTTGGACACAAATTTAGACCCATTACTGGGTCATATACACTGTTGCTCATAAAGCTGGAATATAATTTTTTTTATTCAAACCCGGTAAATTTTTCATTTTTACGCTTCAGTAATCATTATATGCCAATTTGTTTAATTGTACAATGTGTCTCCACTACCAGGTACAGGTGTAATGAATAGTTGCATAATAATGCATTCCGTCAGCCTTTTGTTTGAAGCCTTTTGTTTTAAGCTATAAGAGGCGCTTTGATATTTTGTCCATTTCCCTCTCATAGGCTTATGTGCAACAAGTTCACTTTTTTCAGAGTTGGCTGTATATATCATTTTGAACCAAATTTCGTTTAGAGGTTCTCTAAACTATGCCTCGTCCAAGGCCATTGGCTATACGCCGAAGAGTGCGTATATCGCTGGTTTCCTTGGGATATCGCAGAGCGCGGTCTCTAAAATCCTTAACTTCATCGAGAGGAGGGTAATTTGAGGCCACGGCAATCTCCAGGACGACCACGATTGACCAGCGAAGGAGATGATCGCCGGTTGCTTAATCTGTGCCGTCAGAACAGGAAAATCCCAACAGGTGGTCTTTGTCGTCTCTGGAGAAGATACCACGGAATCCACGTTTCCCGCCCAACTGTCAATCGGAGACTGCTTCAACATGATTATCGGGCAAGACGAATGACCAGGTGTCCACGCCTGACCGTTAGGCACAGAGTTGCTCGACTTAAATGGGCTAGGGAGCACAGAAGACTACAGGCGACATGTCATCTTAATGGATGAGAGCCGCTACCTGCTTGAGCGTACAGATGGAAGGCAACGGGTGAGTCGACTACCTGGAGAGAACCTCAAAGATGACTGCGTTCGGGAAACGACTCAATATGGTGGCGGGTCCGTGATGGTATGGGCCGGAATCCACTATGGCGGAAAAACGCCACTGGTAGTTCCGGATGGAAACGTCAACGCCGTCGTGTACCGGGACATCCTGGAGAACCACTGCCTTCCACACGCAAGAAGGGTCTATGGAAACAATTTCCGGCTGCAGGATGACAACGCTAGGCCACACAGAGCAGCTGCAGTGAGAGAATTCCTTGACGCAGAGGGGGTGCAGCAGTTGCCATGGCCGGCCTACTTTACTGATATGAACCCTATTGAACATGCCTGGGACGCCCTAGGCCGAGCCATCAATGACAGGGACAATATTCCTCAAACTCTACAGGAGTTAGCTCAGGCTCTGACCGACGAGTGGGACGCTCTGGCCATTGACAGCATCAACAAGCTCGTTGACAGCATGCCGCGACGTCTCAACGCACTGATCCGTGTCAGGGGTGGTCATACCCGATATTAGTGACTGATTGACATTTGAAAGAGTAAAACAAAACACATTTCATGCATAAAATTCATTTCAAAATTTGTTATCTGTTATGCTGACCAATTTTGAACATTGTAACATAATCCTTAGTTTTGCTGTTTCCATACCCCTTTTTGGTTGTGGCCTTGATACACCCTTTGCAAAGAGTAACTGTAGTTTAATTTCACTGCAATATGACCTGAAGGAATCGATGAATAAAACATTATGGTTGTATACTCCATAGATATGATAAAAAACGCGTAATGTCTTATTTATTGTACGTTAAGTTGTAAAAAAAACCAAATAATTATTCCAACTTTATGAGCAACAGTGTATGTTTCTTCAGGGACCTTATGATGTTGGGCATACCACTCTTTTTTTGATTGCGCAGTACGTGTTAAAACGGTATTTTGTTGACTTTGACAGTATACTGTAATTAAAGACTCAAATATTTGTCAGGACTATAAAAAACAAAACAATGAAGCGGTTTTAAAACAACATTCTTTTTTCATTTTGTAGGTTTCAACAGCCACCTGGCCATCATGGCCATCGACTCCCTCACTCCCCCAGCTCTACCAGCTGGTTTTACCAAGATCTAGGAAATACAAAGTAGAGATTTTTGGTGATTCTTGTTATTTTCAAACCTTCAAAGAACAGCAAGTGCAGTGTTTTATAGACTTTCCTTGTTGAGTATTGGTATTCATTGTACATGTATTATGTAAAATGAAAACAAAATTCATCTAGATTAAAATCTTGAACTGGCAGGTGATGTAATTTTACATTTAAGCCGACATGATGTTGTATGATAGTTGCCATAACATTGTATGTACTTCCATATCAAATGCAGTATTACATGCCATGTTTTAGTTTGAGGTAACTTACTCTTGGTTATTTTCTGCAATAACCAATATATTTTTGTATTTTTGACCTGTATGTTTTATTTAAGTCAGCAAGATTATAATAGCTTCTTCTTCTTTCGTATGCTTCAATTGAAGCGGGTTGACAGTTTTTAAGCCCACCACAACGGTCTGCGTCGTGGGCTGAATGAAGGGAGAAGAAGGGGAACGGAAGAAAGTACGGTTTTAGCGATGTGGGAGGAAAACCCCAGGAGTGCAACGGGGAAAACCCACGACGTCAGGCTGGGACTGCAAACCCATTTCATGTAGCAGTCCGGGATTTTTATATTTACCAGTCCACACGTTTTGCTGGTTCTATTTTGATAAATGAAATGTGAAATAAATTACTTTTTATGTTGTTATTGGTGTTATAAAGGTTTAGGGATAAAGTTTTATGAGAAATAAGGGGTCAAAAAACTATTAAAACGTAGAAACTATAAATTAATAACGTACTGGTACTGGTATAGTACATGTATGTGTTGTGATTGTACATCTGGGCCAGTTCTCACCGCGCGTCTCCACCAATCAGAATGTAGGGAATCACATGTGCAATCATGGCGGCTTTGTACGTTACGACATTTTGGACTACCGTCAGCATTGTCTACGTCCTGACTGGACTACACGAAATCAGGCCCGAAATCAACTATTTTGTGAAAGAATATGAAATTTTCTATCCATTAATGTAAGTATTGGCTTGTGGGAGAATGTATTAGAGGGAAATATTGTGGTGTAATTGTGTCGGTTTCATTTCGTTTTGAAACAAAATTTGACGATCAAAATACACCACTAGAATGTCACTAAAGTCAATTATTTTCAAAGCAAAATAGACGATATACTCCTAATCTTAGCAATTATGGGAATATGTTTGTGAATTAACGTCTAAAAACTGAGAAACTACACACATTCCACGAACGGTTCCAGCTCATTAAAAACTCAAAGAGAGGTCACGCGCGTCCGAGCCACGCGTACAGCGCATAGAAAGGAACGGATTTTGTGTGTGCTGCGGACTGACTGCGTATGTCCATTCATCGCACATGTATGACGTCACCAACGTTAAACGCCACGTCTAACTTCGCGTTCATCGCGAAATCCTGCCGTATGTGTCCAGGACTTTAGGTTTCAAGTTAAGTAAAGATAGTAGTAGTAGTAGTAGTAGTATATGAACATCTATTTCAATTATCTCAATCAAACTTACAATAATATGCACGCCTAAGAATACAACACTACTAACTTTATTTAAGTTAATACCATTTAAGATTAGAGGAACTGATTGCACATAATTATTTAAGTCGGTTCGGACAGAATATCATATAATTTGTTTTTAGCAAGTTAACACAAAGTTTATTAGCTAGAAGCCACGTGCTGATTCAATATTAAGAATGTGAATAGCAGTGTCAAAATTTTTGTGACTGTGCAGTCAGCTCGTGTCATCAGCAAATAAACAATTATTATGAAATGATGTCTGACACATTACGTTGGTTAAGCGTTTTTGCAAACAGCGCCCTCTATATACAATTATTTATCGCCAGCTAGTACATAATTATGTAAGATCGATTCTAAACGCACAGGGGTTTGATTTTTGATACGTTAAAGTTTTATCAATAACCTTACACAGTGACCAGACTCAAGACTGTGAATTACGATTCGAAACGTCCAGAATATTACCGGGGAGTCAGGTGGCGCAACCGGACTTTCCTGCCTTCACCGCTGTGACATGTGAATAGGGTATTCGGTCTCTGCCTGACTTTGTGAAAATACCCCAGTTTTCAAAACTATAGCTCCTTTATTTCACGATACATAATATAGCCACTAGTGGAGAAAATAACTAGATTGTATCAGCCCATGACGCCACCAACGTTGTGATGGGTTAAAAACCTGTGTCAACTAGCTACAGTTGAAGTTTAAATTTATTGAAAGCACACTACGAAGAAGGCTAACTATACCTTTGTGGTTCACAATTAACAGTTGCTAATAAGCGAAGCCTGTTCACCTTAATCTCATTTCAAACGGAGTTCATGTAGCTTCAAATATTAATTTCATTTATTTCATTTCATTTATTCACAGTACTCCTGTAGGATTGCCAAATGCGAACTTAATCACAATCAAGTGGCTCTCCGGAGAAGCAATTGTGGGTCAAGTGTCTTGCTTAGGGACACAAGGGCCGTAGCCTCCCACGGTGGCCTGAGAATTGAGAATAATGATTTACATCCAATAGCACCATTAGGGCGCAGACTGCCAGAAATACCGGGGCATGCCCCTTCTCTTTCACGATAAGTATTCTGGGTTTTTTAACGTGCTTGTCACACGGGACCTACGGCTTTACGTCTAATCCGAAGGACGGAGCAATTCAGGTTAAGTGCCTTGCTCAAGGACACAAGTGTCACGACCGAGGTTTGAACCCAGTCTTTGTCGCACACAGAGCAATGACATCCACCGTGAGGGTCTCCTTGGAGCTCAACTGCCGCTTTCTGATGACCATTTTGAACTTCCGACTTAAATAGCTCCGGTAGACTGTAGAGCATATCAGGGCCCATCAAGATCAGACAAGTGTACACTTCAAAAACCATTCTCGAGTTTGGAACACCGCTCATGCACTTGACGAATATCGACGATAAACTCCTTGGTAGAGCCCAGAGTATCACTTTTACTTGCTCATTAGACATTCTTGTTACGAACACAATATGTAAATAAGTGCAACTGTCAGTGCAATTCGGCGTGGGTTTCCTGCCATTAATATCTGGCTGCTAGGTTCTAACAAACGATTCGTCTGTTACTATAGTATTGGTTATTACGCCTATACATGACTGAAAGCAGTGTTGCTATTTTACAATTGAGGCAACCAAATTCACTGTAGCAAAGCAACGAAACCCCTAAACATAAAAATGAAAGATAGGCCTAGGCCCCTATATCTAGTAGGGCCTAGTATAACCTATAGGCCTATTCATATCAATATACGTGTACTGCTGTTTGTACAATTAGACGTGAAAATAAGCATGCCATTCGTACTATTGGCCTAGAGGTTTATTACAGTTTAAACAAGCTATAAGTTAGAGTCAATAAAAGTTTAAACATGTAGGTCTATCACTACTCACAACGCGCAGACGAAAAAACGTTCTTACAATGACAGGAAATCCACCTAGGAAAACACGCACGGTTGCCCAGTTAAAACGAATCGGTGGCGTGATCTATTTGTACAGTAAACGGACCAAAGGGCGCTCTTGGCTGTGTACTTAGACAAAGCATAGTGATAAAGGCTCAAAGGCATACCTTAGTTCGAGGAGTTTTGACAAATGTTACTTCTTCGCGGTAGGACTTGTGTCCGTAATATAATCGGCAGAGCTGGAGCTGGTTCTAACATGGAATGTTAGTACGTGTGCGATCTTTAATGCGATTGTTAACATAGTTAAAGGGAAACAATCCCAATTTCAATATTATAGGCCTACATAACATGTTTTTAAAACTAGAAAAGACGGTTCTTGAACGAACTGATCATGAGTCCCCTCGGCATCCGCATTCGCCGCGGCGCTCCGACATTGCCCTGCGATGCTGCCGCTATGCGACCGGACTATCGCTAACAACATGTATAATATGGTAGGCAGAATTACACGTAATTACGACTTATTTATCTCGTAATTACGACATATTTATCTCGTAATTACGACATATTATTTCGTAATTACGACTTATTATCTCGTAATTACGAGATAAATATGTCGTAATTACGAGATAAATAAGTCGTAATTACGAGATAATAAGTCGTAACAAGGCAATCAGAGGATTGCAGAACCTCGCCATGATAGCGCCCTCTATTAACAAATATTGACACGATATTACACCAAGTACAAGTGAACACTAAGGTACTATAATAGCGCCCTCTTTTGACAGAAATGTTGACATAAACGGGCTATCGATTTTCCTAACCTTGACCTTTGACCGATCTGGGCCAAACTCGAGGAGGACCGAGCCACGGACACAACCTTC
>JAVCKS010027986.1:0-12729 GCA_032273685.1 Pteraster tesselatus | reverse complement strand
GAAATTCTCACAAACCTGAATTGTCCGTCTAAGACTACACGGACACTAGTCTCCGGTTATGGGCGCGCGTGCGCGCGGTTAACGCGATTGACAAAACATTTTTTTTAGGGCCCCCCCCCTAAATACGCCACTGCACAGAATTTAACATCACATATTTGTAATATACAGTAATTAGAAATGCACCCCCCTAAGTTTTGGAAATAAAAATCATCGATGATCAATTAGCCACTTTATCGGGTTCAACGGGTAATTGTTCTATCGCATTTACAGACTCTCAACGAAGTCCTTGTGTATTTACAGCGGCCAGACCAAAAGTTACAGTTACAAAAGTTGAATAATCAAGAAAGAAATTATTTATTAAGAATAAAAGTTGAATATTCAGAAAAACATTGAATCTATATTATTTTTGTGTTAGGGTATTTAAAACTGTGAAGATTCAAGGACAAATTGTATAATAAAGATTTAAAAAGTTATATGGCCGTAATGGGCCTCCGTAACATTCTGTCCTTGTTGACGACTATTATCTTCTCCCTAGATAGAAATTCAAATTATCCCCTTGCATAACCCATCGAATATTCTTTCTACGGGCGCAGACGCGATATGCTGGCGCTGCAAGGACCTTACACGTCAGCTTGTCAGGGTTAGTAGGTTGGTAGCTTTTAGCTGTCAATACTGTAGCTCGCTGACAGATGGGGACTTGCCGACTTCCTCCTCTGTGGAGGGGGTATATGTGCGGATATATATATTTTGGTGTTTTTGGGGGGGGGGAGGGGGCGGGTTCAAGTCTTAATTAGGGGAGTCACACCTCCAATTATTCCCCGTGATTCGAACAAGGCTGAGTTTCACGAGGACGCCTTTTACACGTGATGACGATTATTGGGTAGTGTGTGTGCAATATCAGCGAACTGTATTATACGTTCGCCTAAATGAACACGTTGTTGCTGTGCGTACATCGTCAAGAAGAATTGAATCAACATTACTTTGTACATGTATAAGTTCACGGCTCGTTATAAGAGAAGTTCAAATGGTTGTACAAACAGCTCCACTATATTCGGCAAGTCTCTGTTGACATAATAGTACTCCAGGAAGTACACAAACAATTAAACATTATGTACGTACAGTTTTAGATATTTAAACTCCGCCCAAAAATTAGTAATTAGCAGCGATAGTTCCTTTTTAGTGTAATATATATATTGATGTCATTCAAGTACCCGGAAATTGTTTAGACTGCCCAAATGTTGTTGGAGTTAACAAATTTGTTACACCTTGAAGTACTTTACTTGTACACTGCTTGAGAGAGTATGGCAGTCATGTTGGTCGTGAGGTCGTTTCTTCTAGCCGTTGTTATGGTGACTCTCGTGCAAGGTAAAGGGCTGGGCTGATCCTGGGTAACAGGCTCAGACATTGTGGACAGTAGATTTTGTGTGTGAAGTAAATGACGTGTTTCTATTTATCAGTCTTTGCAATGCACTTGATATTTTATTAATATTTTATTTAAAGATATAAGCATCCACGTACTATGTGTAATGTTAAACGCTTCAGTACTTTTAAAGTTTTGAAAGGATTTACAGAGTCAACCGTTTTGTTCTACCACATCCATCATGATTACGCGATATCACCACTTAATACAAAAACCCGAACTTTAAAACGATTTATGGACTGGTATCAAGCTGAATGGGTTACTTTGTAGGAAATGTTTGTATGTTTCACTTTGCAACAATTATTTTTATATTAGACTATATTTGTTTGTTCCTTTTTTAGGTACAGTAGTTTGATTGCATGTAGGAGGGTCATGTCACTATTGAGCACTGTGTTTGGTTTTTGATGGGATTTTTGGTCTGTTTTTAGTTTCTTTTGTTATTTTACGTAAGTTCTGTTTTTGATTGGTTAAATTCTTCCTTTTTGTCTGTTTGCCCTTACAATTTAGCCTATCCAATAAATAGTTCGCGACTAGTTCTAACGATCCAGGTACGACTGTTGGATTAAGCGTTGGTGGTCCAGCAGTATAGCGAAAGCGTTTTCCCCGGCGTTACATCGACACAAATTTTCCGTCATTATTATTTGATTTTAGTTCGAAAATTTTGTTGATTTTGTTTTAGTATGTGATGGGCAACCAACCGTTACTGTGACAGTACAACCAGCATCATCTGCCGACCAAGGATCTACGGCAACTATACCGTGTATTTACACGGTGTCTGATAGTTCATACTCATTGTTTTGGGTTCAATGGCATAAAGCCCCTGCCATTAATAGACCAGATACGATAATAGCCTAATATATCATCGGACTGCATGCTTCAATATACCCAGGAGATGGCTCCAGGTACTCTATGTCTATCGACTCCATAGCCACCGGTACCGTATTGAGTGTGTCTGCGGTACAGTTTCCTTCAGATGAGGGGCGATATTGGTGTCGGGCTGAATTCAGGCTGACTGGTGAGGCAGCTCTGATTGGTCAAGCATCAACTGAGCTTACTGTAATCGGTAAGTCTGTATTAGGTAAAGATCAACTCGAAGTTATACAAGTTAATATCACTGACAAAGCGCGAAAACCATTAACACCATTAGTACTGCGGAACTATATTGATAAATAGATATATTTGTCACTTTCCACTAAGGTTGTTTGTGTCCTTTTTACTCTGACAGTCAATGGAAGCCCCGACTATACACGTAAATCAATTACTGTTTAGGAGGTTCACCAATCACACCTCTATATATAAACTATTATTTGGAAGATCAAGACTTGGAAATGTTTCCCACGAAATTGATAAATGAGGAAAATGTGTGAATCCTACCGGTTCTCTAGGGGCCGGGGCTTCCCCTAGAAAGGTTTTGCAATTTAGAACGCCGTCAGTTCCTTCTCTGCAGCTGTTCATGGTAGCTTTAAACGAGTTATTTTGCATTTTGTATAACATGACCACTAATGGTGACGTTGATGGGTTGAGCATTTAACTGGTTTTGAGCATGTTAGGCACATCCTTGGGGCTAAGTACTAGAGATAGAAAAGGTAACTGCAAATTTCTAGATTTTATAGCTGATAAGCCTATGTTTGTTGTTCATTTGATGCACGAAGTGTATAGTGAGCAAAGCCCCTGAAAATTGTGTACAGTTTTGATTGATATTTGATGCTAGAATTGTTTAAAAACAGATATTTTCGTAAAAATTAGCTACTTTTATATAGGCCTAATGTCATGAAAATTCTCTATTACACCGTTTTCATAATGTTATGCAAATTATATGCACACTTTCTTCACAAAGGTTGCTCTTGACAACCCCAAAGCTTGTCAAGTCTAGGTGTGAAGAAAGTGTTCATAAAATTTGACTAACATTATGGAAACCGCTTAGTACCCTGTCAAATTTGTGATTGGGGGTTTCACCAGTATTATCTGTGTAAATGTAGAATATATTGAACCCACTCGCAATCTATTCACGAACATCAACAATTTCCTTTGCGCCAATGATTTCATGTTTAAAAAAAATACCTAGAGATATACCTATTTTCAACCGTAACATATGCAGGGGCCTACACGTATAGCGACTGTTCAATACATTTCAGTGGCGGCTGCCGAGAGCCGATACAGGCCCTGGTACAAAATATAAATACGGCCCCGCATGAGGCTTATCTTCGCATTAGTCTTTAAATAATTGTTTTCTCACAGTTCTTCCAAGCACTATCCGCCTATTTGACACTGCCATGTCATTTCCTAATACGGGTGGCACAGCATACGCTGTAGTGGGACAATATCTTCCATTCACTTGCAGAGTGATTGACATCAACCCAGGAGCTACATTCACCTGGACAGTAGGAAGTCAACCGGTAGCACTAGTCTCTACAACAAATAATGCCATTGGTTGTGATCAGCTGACTACAAGTACTAGCGTTGCTACGCTTGAACCTGCAGGGAACCACCACGGTGAAACACTGACATGCCAAAGCTTTGTGGTGAATCCTTCTATTGACCTTTCCCGAATTACTTCAAGCCCAATCTGGACGAGCGGCAGCCCAGGTGGAGCAGTGGTGCGAATTCGTTTGGAGACCGTCTATCGCCGCCGTACCACACTTTTCCAAGAAGGCGAACGCAACAGCACACAATCACGAATAAGGACCAGTGTATAAAAGACAAAGCTCTGACACAATAGAGGCGGTATATAATTCAAACGGTGTGGAACATAATCTCTTTATTCCAAGCTTCAAATACTATATTCCACGATATACTTAAGAGAAGGACATAATTATTTCGGTAAGGGGATCCTTAAGGTAAAGGGGATCATAAAGGGAAGGGGATCCGGATCCTTAAGGGAAGGGAATCGATCCTCAGTTAAGGGAAAAGGAACTCCAAAGGATAGGGAATGATCAAGAACGACTCGTTAAGGGAACCCTGAGTAATACGTCTAAGTCGACCCTCGCCAGTTCAACTGATCCTAATATAGTACAGAAGTTACAGAACGTTGTCAATATAAAAGACGTACCGGTACTAGCTATATAAAATCACTTACGAGTCTTTGGTCTTCACAGTCTCCAGATGTCACTCCGTTCAATCCGCTACAAACCCTGCCGTACGACAAACAGCCTCCAAGGCCTGACTTTAACGAGCAGCTGAATCGACCCACCCGAGATTTAACTCTCGAGACTACTCCGTAAGTTGGTCTACGAACCGAAGAGCTCTCCGCTCTACGATGTCCTTCGTACTGGTCGTTCTCCTCAACTGATCAAGGTCTCGCCAATCCTGCACGTAATGCACCGCGCATGCGCATGGAAAAATACCCAAACCTAAAAATAGACGCAAGAAGCTATGGCACGCCAGTTCAGACAATAACGCTAAATTAAAAGAGCACTGAGGTTACCGTTTCGTTACACCTTTAACAAGCAATGTGACGGTGGGTTGACAACGAGTGTAACCCTTGATGTCAAAGGTCAGTTACAATATCGCATAGTCGATACAGTCGGTACCGAATCTCAGATCTTTCATTATTCCACTTTAGGCCCTGTATGTTCACCCTGTACACGGTTCGGTGGTGCGATTTGCAGAGTTGGTATGATTGGAAAGTTCCGCTAGACTACTCGGTGTTGCTGCTGTTTTGTACACAAGACAGGCCCACCGCGGAATGTTGTGGCCGAACGGTCTAGAGCACCGGACCCGAGTTCAAGTTCTGGTGTTATCGGAATGTTGGCTCGATTCTCGGTCCTTGGGAAAAAAAAGTACCTAACCATACTACCTTCATTCTTCGGATGGGACGTTAAGTCGTAGCTCCTGTGTGTTGTGTGACGAACGTTAAAGAACCCGGGATGCTTATCGTGAAAGAGAAGGGGCGTGCCCGGGTATTTTCTGACAGTTGCCTCCAGATTGTGCTGGCGCCATTCAAACATTGATTTTATTAGGTATTATATCCTGCGTCAAAAATGTATTGGTTTTTGATTGGTCGAGAGCAGTTCAAGTGACGAGAAATATTTCAACTATTTTTAGGTTGCTCTGAACAAGTACTATTTGGGAGTACTATTATGGGAGTACTATTTGGGAGTTGAAAATTCAGGGAGCGTACGGGATTTCAAATGCCTCCAGCGGGCAACTCACGCCGTGCAATTTACGCTGAGCCGCAGTAACTGCACGAACACTACTGCAGTAACTAGCTGTATAGTGCCAGCTTTCGGTCTTGAATTTGTGACAACAAGTAGACCAAATTAAACATTGAAGGATGTAAATATGTTTGAAACATTGTTCGATAAACGTTTGAGACACTGTATTATGTTAATCGTTGACGTTACAACTTGTTCGAGTTAGAGTAAGATGAATTTTGATTCATTGAAAAACCAGCTTGAACTAAATATTAAGGTGACTTATTTTGCTTCATTATCAATTTTTGATTGGAGTCACCTCTTGCCAATAGTTTTAACCAGAACCTCTCAAGACAGTGTATATTTGTATATTATTACATTTTTTGTTTGTGAGCATAATTGTATGGATGCTACCGCACTACATGTATGTAAACTACTTGGTCGTCAATATTTGTGTAGTCCCACCAAACCATAGCATTTTGCGTTTTTGTTTCCCTTCATATAATCCTGTAAGAGGTTACTGTTTATTTTAAAGTGCCACCAAGTGCAGTGACGTTGTCCGATCGGACTGGTAACCTAAACAACGGACGCGTCGTAGTTGTAAACCAAGGAACATCGCATACGTTCATATGCACGGTACAGGACACCAGACCCAAAGCAACCATCGCGTGGTATCTGAATAACATGCTGCGGGAAACGGTACCAGCACCCCCGGAGATTACTAACACACTGGTGGACACGACGGATGACTGGACATTGACGCCCACCAGGAGCAATCACGGACAGGTGGTAAAATGCGAGGGGAATACAGCAGAGTCTCTGGGTTCACTTCCAAAATCGGTATATAGTCAGACTACACGTCAATGGTAAGAAATCAATCAGTTCACTTCCCAGTTCGGTAGTCACACTGGCCGTCAATGGTAAGACATCAACCATTTCACTTCCCAATTCGGTAGTCATACTGGCCGTCATTGGTAAGGAATCAATCAGTTCACTTCCAAGTTCGGTAGTCACACTGGACGTCATTGGTAAGAAATCAATCAGTTCACTTCCGAATTCGGTAGTCCTACTGGCCGTCATTGGTAACGAATCAAACAATGGAATATTGTTTACTGATCTTTAGTAACGACCTTTGACCGCGAAGACCCGTGGCTAGAATCACAAAGATGAAGCAGCGCCCGCAAACGGGCTCAGGGAAACATTGCCTCAGTTTCCGCACACTAATGCAAAGTCCCGTGGATGTGGTAATAAACATTTTTAGTATAACAGAAATCCGTGGAAAATACATTCTCGACGGCGCCCTAAAAATCCGATTCTAGAAAACTGAGACTGGGTTCAGTTTTTTGGTGTATGACGTATAGCACATCACTAAACTGTGCACATAAGCGCATTATCGTAATTGCATGATTTTAGTTTACTCGCCCTAAAGTATCATTATGTTAGCATACGTGGCTGTTACATCTGATGTGTTCTTTCATACATGTCATGTATCAACTAGATCATTATGTTCTTAGAAATGATGACATCAAGTTAATGGTTGTTCCCATGTCAACCTGATAGCCCAACGATCACCGGTAGTTCATCAGTGGTCGAGGATGTAGCCACTACGTTAACGTGCCAAGCAGACCAGGGTTATCCTGATGACTGGCAGTTGGTTTTGTATATTGGTGGCACCCTCATAGAGGGACCAACAACATCAGCACAAGTATTGACTGGTAATCGCTACAGGTTCACCAGCACTTATACACTAACACCAAACAGGGAGGATAACGGTAACACATTATCGTGTGCTGCACAAAGAACAGGTTTCCAGAACACAGTGGCTGGTACTCTGCAACTATAGACGTGAAATGTAAGTATTTACTTTCAGCGGCCTAGAAAACAAACTGATTAAAAGCCCAAACTTAATTTATATGTAATCGTGGTTTCAATAATTGAATACCTTGAGATTTTAAACCAGCTCAGTTAAAGGCGCACGGTCGTGGAAACATTTATTAATTTTGGGAGCAATCCGTTTTTGTTTTAAAAAGATATACTTCTTCAACAGAAAGATAACTAGGCTAATGATAATATTCTGTTCATTGGCAAGAGTACCCCACAACCGACATAGTCTTGCCTTTCTGTTGTAATGTAAACTTCAGGCTCGAATCCACGAAATTTGACCGAATGAGGGCGTTATATTTAACCACGACGATATTTACACTTTAACCAATATAATTATGTGATATCAATAAAGGTAATTGGTTTTACAGTAATTTGTCATTGTTGATGCGACATACTATAGATATAATATAATTGATTCCAAAGTTAAACAGGCAATGTGTTACATCATCAACAACAAATTAATTACCTTTAAAATGTCAATTCGTTACATCCCTCCTCGACGGGAATAAAAAAATGTTGAAACAAAACTGAGACTATTTCCACATCTAAATACCTACATCTACCTCTCAAGAACCGATTATTACAGTACAGGTGTAGTGATATCAAATTCGTTTATTGGTATATTCACAGTTTGTGCTCGAAGTGTGACGGTGAGTTCATGCCCCGATGACCCCCTAATAGCCGACGGTGTCCGGACTCACACCTTCAGCTGTACCTCCAGGAGCAGCAATCCACGCACCACACTCACCTGGACAGGTCCCACCGGTCAAGATGGTTTGCAGCCGTATTATCAGCCTGGTGACAACGGAGGCGAAGAAACGGTTCTAAGCTACAACACCGGTGTATTGAGCAAGACTAAAAATGGCGGATTGTTTACGTGCACTGCCAGAAACACTGACATTGTGTGTCCTGGAGGGGTGACTGACTCCTGTACACTGACCGTGCATTGTAAGTTCTTTACAAACCAAACTTATATTAATTAGTCTTCTATTTGACTACGGTAGGTTTCATCTCATCTTGCAGTATATGGAGGCACTCTTTGTGTTACCTGGTGTCATTTGACAATGGATTCTCAAATAGGTACAACTGTTAGACGAAGAAGTTGTTCCTAAGTTATGAATTATCCTAACGAATAATCTTTGTAAGACATTCAACAAGTCGGTGCACAGAAAATCTTACACAAATCTCACAGATATTTTGGGCTATTTCTCTTATTTTCCCAAGATGCGCCAGAATTCCTTCAACCACCCACGATAAATTCATCATCGCCTATCATTGAGGGCGATAGAATAGTCTTAGACTGCGCGGCAGACGCCAATCCCAAAGACAGTGACTTTATCACGTGGGTTAAGCAGGATACCGGTGAGGAACTGCCGTCAACCTACTCGGACAGTTCCAGTCAATTGGTTCTACCCGCCGTCACGAGGGAGCAGGCTGGCCCTTACAGGTGCCGAGCCAACAACGGCGTGCCTACGGCTGCCAACAACGTCCTCTCGGAGTCAGTTGTCGTTATTGTACATTGTGAGTTGGGTACTGAGTGTACAGTAACCGCATCCACCACCTCGCCAGTTCCTACCAGTACAGTGATTGTCAGTGTTATACTCGGCATCTTTCTCATCGTCGTTCTCTGTATCTCTGGATATTTCTTGAAGAGAAAAGGGAGCCAGAATCCAACCCGAGGTACTAATATGATGTGTTTCGGTGAAAACATGGCTGTGTGTATATTAGAAGTTACTCTTACCCAAAATGGCTTAGCAAAATTATTATATAGACTTATAATTACACATTTCCGTCGCCGTTAAACCTAAAGACTGTGAAGTTTATCTCGTTGCTTGATTCTGCTGAGCCAAAATTGTAATATGTCCAATCTGTTGGCTGCGGGACCAAAATCGATTTGGTTTATGTTTAGATCGAGAAGGGTTTGCCAGCGCCTCTCTGTGTGTAATTGTGCTGATACCTGTGTATATGCAAGTCGGTTGTTGCGTGTTTCAGATGTATAATTGCCTAGTAACTTTGTTCGGTAATGGCGTCTGATCTTCACTGGCATCGAGCCTTATTTGTCGCAGAAAGACCACACAGAATGTTAGTCATTGAAATGTAGCTAAATGGCTGATATCTGCATACGTCAGGTTTCGTCTGTTACGGTACTTTATAACCACGTATAATTTCCATTCTGCTTCTGTATTGTTTGCATATAATTCTAACCATAGGATGAAGTAAGTTTGCTTAGTTTCAGTTCAGTTTACCTAAAAGTTGCTATGCTAAATTAATCATCTAATTGAGGGCGCACGTTAGTTCCGCTAGAATCCACGCACTAAAATGTCTTGTACCATATTTTAATTGCGGTCACTTAGAAATCAGATTACAAAAAGGTCGGTCCCTGTAGATTTGTCCGTAAAATTAAATCTTTTCAGATAGTCGCTAGATGTCGACAAATATCTGTGGACAGAGTTACAATACTGAGCTGGGAAAACGACAATCATCCCGCAGACCGGCCATTTTAGTAGACATGGTGCCTGTTTGCATGTTTCTTTGTATTTATTGATAAACCACAATTGAAACTAAAGCTCGTTTTGTTTTTAATTTATGCTCTAGAGCAACACGTTCCTTACCATCCACCAATGACACGGGTCCAACACCATTTTATCATCAGAATATCATTGGTAAATATGTGAAGTCTTGTGTCTGATTGGCTGAATCGGAGATATAAATTTATCAGTGATTTACACATTCCGTTGTGGAGTTTTGGTAAATTCAGAACCTTGTGGTAGGGCTAAACAAAATTATACAACGTTACGAGATGAGCAAATTCAAGGTATTCAGACGCCAGTATTAACTCTAAAATAAACCTATATAATTATACATAACACAGATAATTATGTACTTACATACGTTGAGTCAAACAACATACAAACATTCACCTGACATTAATTAAAACGAGACATATGAAAACAAATTTACTTAACACTGACGACAACTCCACACACCAGAATTTATCTTTAACATTTTTAGAAATGGACAATGTACCTTTGCGTGTTCAGCCCCAAGATGTATATATACCAACTTGCCCAACCAGCACAAGGCGTTTCCTCGCAGTCAGCTTGTCATCGTGAACGAACTCGGGAAGGGTGCCTTTGGTCTGGTGCTTCTGGCCACAGCAGATGGGATTCTGGAGAGGTCAAAGTTCACCCTGGTGGCTGTAAAGACAATAAAAGGGTACGTGGATGTGATTTGGTTAAAGTGAACCGCAAACCGGTTTCATTACAATTATTATAAGGCTACTTACGATACTGGAAGATTTTCCAACATTACCCAAATCACATACATGATTTGGGGAAATTACGTACGGGTATCCTTCTGACCTGTTACTGTTTTTAACTTGATTCATCCGCCGCATCCTGGTCGTTTGGTGTAGCTTGTTAACGCCTTCACCGCTCTCGAACACATGTTTCAATCCCGACACTTAATCTTAAGGATTCCAACATGTGAATTGGGTTTTCAATCTCTACATGACCTACACAATATCGTCAGTTTTCTTCTGGGTTTCTCATCACACGTATACAACAGCACTTTCACAGTGTACAAAACCTCCTGGTGAGCTGAAACCGTGTACCGCCCACCTTATCCTGAAAGTAATAAATATATGGTAATGTCCAATTGTGATTGCAGAGGGAGCAGGTACCAGTGCTAAAGAGGACATCCTTAATGAGTTGGAATTAATGAAGAAGTTACCAAATCACCGTAATATTGTCAGTCTTCTCGGCTTCTGCGTCGAAGAAGGTAGGTCTAAAACACGATAGGATTTCACCGTACGATACTCCACTATGTAGGTATAATGAGACCTATTAGGAAACAACCGCCTCTTAAATAACTATAAATCTTGTTCGTTGCCTCGCCAGATCCTCCATATATTATAATCGAGTACTTAACCAGAGGCAACCTAAAGGACTTCCTCCGAAACAGTCGAAGTAAAAGGGGCAGTGCTGATGCGACATTAACACCCGGAGATTTGATGAAGTTCGCTAAAGACGTAGCCGATGGGATGGCGTTTCTCTCCGACAACCAGGTGACGAATAATTATTACAAACTCGGCAAAAGAAGGTATAACCTGTCTCTCATTGTAACACCGCTTCTTTCCTTGGTCCTGTACTTGACAGTGCATCCACAGAGACCTGGCTGCTCGTAACGTGCTCGTGGCAGAGGACAGGACATGCAAAATAGCTGATTTTGGACTGGCCCGTGACGTCATCAATATCAGAGTGTACGAAAGAACCTCCGAGGTAGTAATTCTGACCTAATTAGAACATATCAATCAGTCAATACAGCGTCAGAATGTTAAATGTGGAAAAAAATTACCAACAAGCAATTGTATTTTTTTTAGGGTCGATTACCGCTTCGCTGGATGGCGTTGGAGTCCATTCTGGATGACGTGTACACAACAGAGAGTGACGTGTGGTCTTATGGTGTACTCTTGTGGGAGATTGTAACTCTTGGTAAGTTGATCGATAGGTGTAGACTGAATTCCCAAAAGCTTCGACGGACGATACTTGGTATAATCAAAATACATTCATAGTGGATTCAACTACAGTATGAAAGTTAGGAAGGTTTTTAACACGTATGTACATTTCTACATTGAACTGCTGTCCTTAATTCAGAATATTCGTTTGGGCTCTATTCCCAGGTGCCCGTCCATATCCAGCTCTGAGTTCAGAGGGGATGATTGAGAAGCTTCAAAATGGCTACCGGATGCCGAGGCCACCAAACTGCAAACCGGAAGTGTAGGTTCTGCTTCTAATACTGTGCCTAGGTTCGCACATATCTGGCTCCTTACTCTCTAAGACGTATTGCTATCAAGAAACAAACTAGTTATAGACGTCTACAACACAATTTACTTACGTCACACGGGCCTAGCATTCTATTGGTGTTTTTGTATAGCTGTGAAACACATACGGTCTTGGTTTCATAATGGTAATATATTCCTTAAAATGATCACCAATTCCAGGTACAAGATGATGTTGAGTTGCTGGGAAAAGGAACCGATGGGCCGACCAACATTTCATCAGATCAGCAAGCAACTCGTTAAACCCAGTAGTGCCAGAAAGGTATGGTTGCCATTACAGTTGCGACGTGTACACGTGTACACGTGTACACGTTCGAAATACAACTATCCGTTTAGAAATTTACTATCTGTGTATCCGTATCCAATATTTTATTGAAAGTCACCTTCCATTTTAAACTTTGAATGCATTATGTTCGTTTTAGAAATTGCTCTGTCCCGTCTAGTTTATCTTT
>JAVCKS010027975.1:0-12730 GCA_032273685.1 Pteraster tesselatus | reverse complement strand
GTTATTGGGGATGCATAGGCTATCAAGACTGTCTGAAAAGTCATAATGTTGATTTTCGTTTTACTCCCTCTTTAATACTTTTGCCGCGAATGTCGCCCTCACTCGAACGATGATTACAGTTTTAAAAATTGGCAAACACATTTAAAAAAATAATAACAAGTTTATCCTATGTCTCACGATGTAGTCAACGAATAGACAATGATCATTCTACACCATCGCCTGACGAAGACAAACGGGCATGTAATTGAAACGCCAAAACGTTGAGTTCTCATTTGTTGACTACATCGTGAGGCATAGGATAAGTTTATGTTAGCTCATCATTATGTTATTATCATCACAACCCGACAGCCTTTAACAATCCCACCCACTAGATGACTTACCTCGATGACAAAGTGCAGAGCGGTCAAATCCAGTTGGTACATGACCGGAACAGCGCCCCCGTTATACATCTCGTACACCTGTTTGGGGTGGCTGGCCGTGCCAATGGGTACCGGGGAAAACATGTGTCTGCTGCTGGGGAAATGGACATACTTGACCTGGGGGTCTACGGTCACGCCGACAAAATTCAACTGGTCAAAAAGAACCCCCAAAAAGAAAAGGAAAAACTTCATTACTGACAATTGTTTTGGGAGGAAATACTCGCAAGAGAAAACAGGGCAAAGATGAGTGTAGTTCTGTATTGGCTATGGGACTGTAAAAGATTTAGAGAAAAGTTAAAAAAGGGATTAGTTTCAAAAATGAATGTAGACGGTTCTGAGCATGACATGAAATATTGAGAAAATCCTCTAGGATTTGTCAGTAAATTTTCGTTGATTTAGGTACCATATCTCTTACCAATATCTCTCTGCCTCTGGTTAGCTTGAACAGTACAGGCAGTCTGTCCGTTCCCGGAAAGTTGTGACTGTAGGTGAACGTGATTGTCTGACATTGTCCAGGCCGTAGTTTACCAGTACGCGGCTCCACATCAAACAGCTTATTATCCACAATTCTCATCTGTATATAGTACAGTGGAGTTATGTTCTTTAGTGACATAGCAAGATGATGGTAAATTGTGTCTGGCATTGTCCTGGTTATGTAGCTTGCCAGTATAAGTGGGCTCTGGCTTCGATACAGACCCTTCTGGTGTGGGCTCTGGCTACAATACAGACCCTTGTGGTGAGGCTAAAAATTCACCTAGCCCATTTTTTCTTGAAATGTCTAAATAGTGAACGTCAAGATGGATTCATGGATTCGTTTGGTCTATCCCAAGAGCAATATCTACCAGTGTACCTCGTGTAGTTCATCAGAGGTGTAGTCGCCAGTCTCCGCCCAGTATTCCAACTCTAGCTGGAGGTCCGTTGGCAACAGAAATGACCTAAAATAAGTGAACAAGATATATGCTCTGTCACCGCACAATACAAGGATAAAGTAGCACCATCCATATTATAGTTCAGATTGAAGAGGTATTTAAATAAATTTAAACTGATGTCAACAACCTTTTTTCTTTAGACTGGACCTTGTTTCTGAAGATGTACATCGACTCTGTCAATTTCTGTCAATATTCGTGAGCAATCATCCCCTGTCCTGCGTGGGTGTAAAATTAGAGCACCCCATCCCCTCCGTGTCATGGAGGGCTAGGAGTTTGTACCAAGGAACTTTAGGGAATCTGACCGTCAAGTTTCGATTCACACTAGCCTACCACGATGATTGCACTGACACTCTCAGGGCAGTGTCATTGCCTGTGCGCCCCCTACTGTAACACGAGACGTACCATTCAGCAGACACGGCGCCTGTATTCTCCACCATGAGATGAACAACGCACGGATCCGTGTCCAGCGGGGCCCCACTGAAGTTGAAGTCCATGATGGCGCGGGTGTACACGTCGGCTTTGCGCGTCATGCTGTGGCGGGTTACGGTCGGGTAGGTGAGTTCCTGCGGTGATGGGTCCGACTCCAGACATACGTTCAGACTGATAGCAATAAAAATCATAAGTTTGAGTGCGCGGCTTCTTTACGCAATCACCTTTACTTTATTGATATATTCTTGTTTACCCTGGGTAGCATCAGATCAGTACTAGATTGTTTCACTGATGCCCAGAACAAGGGTGTGTATCGATGAAGTTATGGTTTGAGTGGGGGAAGCTCTATGACAGGGGAAAACCCACAAGATTTGACAGGGGGAAACCCACAAGATTTGACACGAGGAAAACCCACAAGATTTGACAGGGGAAAACCCACGAGGTTAGGCAGGGACCGAAAACCCAGTTCACATGTAATTGGAATCAGCAAGGATCTGATTGGCACCAGCAGGGATTGGCACCAGCAGGGTTTGAACCTTGGACCTACAGAGGTGAGGGCGACGAAAGTAACCACTGCGCAACCTAACCCCACAACTTTTGACAGACTGCAACCTCTGTGTGTAATAGAAGACGACCAGAAGGGGCCATTGGCAACAGGAAGGGCCATGAGGCCATAAATTTTGACTACCATGATGATTTAACTGGCACGGGGGGTGACGGGTCAATCTCTGAACTAGCACCACAGGTCTGGAAACTCACTTTTCCAGCGAGAACAGGCTCCACAGCCTTGCTTTGCTGATGCCGCTGGCACTGCCGTAACACCGGGCATCCGTCACCTGCACGGTGGGGTACACGCCCACGGCTGTCACTGTGCACAGCGTGTGCCTCTCCTGGGCAGGGGGGCTCCCCCGGGGCAGGGCTCCCTCAGGGGTAAGCAGCTGGTAGGCGATGCTGAAGGTGTAGGAGAGGCGACGGAGCGGACGGACGGTCGCCTTGACGATACGACGTGATCTGGCTGGCAGGATGCCACTGGCACTGGTCATGTCCAACTCCAACGCTGAGTATTTTACAGATAAAATCAAATAAAACTTGATGTTCAGTTGCCCCATTGTGGGTTTTATAGCACCCTTTATGGTTGTATCATTAGCAGCCCCCACCTTGAGTGACCATTTAGATTCGGTCTTAGATTCGGTGACGGTCGAAGTTTCACAAAAAAACGTACCATGAAAGAATTATTATAGTTGCAAGAAAAAAAATACAAAGGGCTTACGGGGTAAACCATATACCGGTAGTTCTCACTAAAAAACTACAGCATTTCTCGATGTTTTGACCTGTGCACTCTACCAATGTCTCATGCAAAGACCACACGCAGCATCACGTGCAAGTCAGAGACTATCAATCTTCCCGTTTTATGCTCACCGGTTTTGTCTACTTGACTAGCCTCGTCGGCATAGCTTCCCTCCAACCGCTGATCGACCAGCAACTTGTAGTGGAGACTGCAGTTACTGTTGTTGTATATGACCAGGTCGCGGCTGACCGCGGTGCCAACAATGACATCCGACAGGTCGATGGCACTGGTTTCGGCCTGAGATTGGACAGAAATCACTTTAACTTAAGGCGAGCCCGGGCCTTCATGAAGGCTACCGTTTTTAGAATGAAGGGCAAATCAAATTTTTGAAAAGTTGGTGTTCATCACCGCCCAACCGAAAAAAAAAATTACCCCATCCCTAATTTTTATGACAAAACAAAACAAGTCTGTTAAAATGGAAAACCTGTTTGGAACATCTGCGTGAGTACTGAGAAATGTGAATTTCACGTTGTTTGACAGGGTACAAGACAGCGGCAGGCATCAGTGCAATCAGTAATTGATTGGTGCAGCAAACTTCTGAAAATACCGGGAATGCCTCTTTCATGCTAAATATATTTAGAGATTATTTGGTTTGAAACTGATGGGATGATCAAGTTACCTTTATTTCTCCAGTCATTCCCTCTCCCACAACTCGGAGATTGAAACGTCGCCTTCGCTTCAAGTCTCTGATTAGAGAAAACAAAGAACAATGTCAAAATCATTCGGAGAAAATTATCCAGATCGAAGCATGATTTGTGTAATGTCCCTTATTATGTGGGTAAATGTACAGCACACCGTAGCCCCAACATGGAGGAATGACCCATGCTGTTCACTCATGAGGATGGGTGGTACATGGCATAGCAAAGGATTTGTCATGTTTATATGGTTCGGGTTATCCATCAGAAAGTTGAAAGCCCAATGTTAAAAACTATAAGTGGATGATTGGGAGGATGGGTACAAGATTATAGGAGGAAAGAGGGCCTGCTTACCGTTCTTTCCTGATGTCATCTACAAAGATATAAGGCTTCAGCACGTACTTCTTGTCATATTGTGGGTTAAACGTCCAAACATGGGCCTGAAACATCGCGATATTAATAACAACGGAACATCAATGCATACACAAGCCATCAGGCACCAAAGGGTTAGACAATTACCACTGGCTAGTATACTTGACAGCAAACCTAATTTGTTTTGAACCACTGTCGAGTTTACTTGACAGCACGCTTGGTTCACCTAAAAAATAGTTGTCTGGTTTGATTTGCGGTGTGCGCTGCTGCGTTTTATAGGTGCAAAGTTTCCATCTTGACCAGAGAGCGAACTCGCCAATTATTAACGGGGACAAACCTGGATCTCGTTGGGCAGAATTACGTCGCACCTCGGGGTCACGCTCACGACGTCGCCGTCGCCCTCGGGGAAGTTCCAGGTGAACTTCAGCGGGATGCGGGATATGTTCCTGATCTTGTAGGCGCGCTGGGTCGAGGTGCCAATGCAGGTCGGCTTGAAGTACAGCACTCCCTGTGGACAGTTATAATAATAATAGCAGCAAGTAAGGAATTATAGTGTGGTTATACAGGGCTTTTGGAAATTCAGTGAGATAAAAAATCAAATTTGATTGCTCACAGCACCTCATTGCTCTGAATATCATGTCACTGTGATTGTCACTGTGAATGTTAATCATCATTGTTATTGTCACAGTCAAAGACATCGTCATTGTTATTGTCCAGGTCATTATGATAGCAAGTTACTCATTGTCATAGCAAGGTACTCATTGTCATTGTGGCTGCCATCACCATTGTCAATTTTATGGTGGTTTGTTGGTACCAATTGTCACTGTTATTGTGGTTGTCACTACTAATTGTCATTGTAGCTGTCATTAACATTGTCATTGTTATTGCGGTTGTTGTTACCGATTGTCACTGTTATTGTAGTTGTCGTTACCAATTGTCATTGTGGATGTCATTAACATTGTCATCGTATTGTGGTTGTTGTTACCAGTTGTCATTATGTGGTTGACATTACCATTGCCATTGTGGTTGTCGTTGCCATTGTGGTTGTCGTTGCCATAGTGGTTGTCATTGCCAATGTCACGATCATTGTCATTGTCCTATAGCTTACCTCAGAATCCAGCAACAAGTTTGGATGTTCGGATGATCCCATGAGTTCGATGCCCCTGTCGTGTTTAGCATTATCATTGAAGCGGACCTGTAGGCGGTGTCTCATCAGGGGTACATTCTCTTCCTTGGGGGTCACCTTGACGACAAACAGTTGGTGCCCGTTCCTCAGGAGACCTTTGTTGGGTTTCACTGCAAAGATGCTGAAAAGAAAGAAGAAAAAACAAGAGAGGTGAACCAGACACATCATCAGTACCGATAAAACCCCTTCACTCCCATTGGCAAGTATACTCAACACCGCACTTATCTCATCTGGTAACTCTTGACAGGTTTACCCATCAAGTTATCACTCTGCACCACAAGTGCACCCCTTTATTTATCCACAAACTTCCTCTGGGAAGTTCCGCAATGGTTTAGTCACTTCACCGCGCTGAACCTTCTATGGGAACGGGTATCGCCGAATACAAAGAGGAAACCCTCTATCATGTTTACTCGAAGAAAAGGTGTTTATAAAAGCTATTCGGTAGCGAACAGCTCTAAAAAAAAAATTGTTCTCAGCGAAATCGGTAGAGGGTATTATCAAAGGAATCACGCCAGGAGGGTGTTTCTGAGTAGAACAGGGAGCACAATTATTTGGCCAGTACGCTCTGTTCAATAGTAGGCACGGCCTGGCACTGTGGACACCATCATCGCTTCATCACTTTTCCACAGCATCTTCTAGTCACGGTATGTAATATCTTTGGGGATTTCCTCCCAATCCTAACAAGTTTTAACATGTTCATCTTGTAGTGCAGTCGCTATGGTAACCTCTGCAAGTACATGATCCAAAGGGGGTTCTCACCTGGCTGGATCTTCCTGAATGGCGTAGTGAATTGGCGTGTGACCCTCATTGGTTAACAGAAGAGTCTTATAAGCTGAATTTCCCGAATCCACGGCTGGAAACACCTACATTTAAGACACAACACTGGAATCTATATAGGGGCGATATTTACAGCTTTACTTAGGCAGGACAATGTTGATAGTGATATAAACTATAAAAAAAATATTTGAATTTTATTCACAAAACCTTGGGAAAAAAACAGAAATCATGGACCCTGTTATGCTCATATAATACAGGGTAATACATTTTTACAACGATTTTTATCATTTCTATAAAGATATTAACCTTTTCAAAGTATTAGCGTTGTTCAGAGTGGATAAAACCCAGGGAAATTCAGAAGACTTCATCCACTCTGAAAAACACTCTGGTTTATGCTCATCCAGTGTTTAAGTGTTTAACATACCAATCGCTCTGCGTCCATTGAGAGTTTGGGTAGAAATGTTTCATTTCCTGGCTGGAATGTATGGCCGACGGCGGAGAGGGTCAGGCACCACGGGGGACAGAATGTCTCGTCTTGTACAAGATGATAGTCTCTCATGCTCTGTTGAAATGGAAACCAGACTCAATCGAATGCAAGACAAAGGTACAATCCCCCTAGGGGTTTCGAACCCATAACATTTTCATAGTACTAAAAAACAATGAGCAGAAACATGTGTTACACATGTGAAATTGCCTGCCAACATTTCGGTACAGACAATTAAACAAATATGTTAATTTCCATTGTATTTCTATTGCGTTTCATTGTTGTTCCATATTTTTCCCATGTTGGCAGTTATGATGTATATTTGTACTACTGTGGACCCTGTACAAAAGTTGAAGACGGCATACATGAATCCATTCATAAGTACCCACACTGAAGTATTCCTACATAGAATATATTCGTCACTCAAAATTTGACATCCAAGCTTATCTGACATGATTAGAAAACATCAAAATTCAAAATACCTTATAGAAGGCAAATCCCTCGAGTTCGGCAGCAAAGAACCTATTTGGCGCACCCTGAAATGTAACGAATCAAGAACAGTGACTGGACTGTAGCAGTTTAGTACAATAATACAAATGGTACAATATTTACAATATTACAAATGAATTAGTACAGCACTAAATAACTAAATTGACATTTTCTCATGTGTAGGACCAGTCCTTGACTTAAAAATCAAAATGATTCTCACCGGTCTGAAAGCAACTCTAAAAGATGTCATCTTAAGCGGAGGGATGTCACACGATGCTGGCATGACCACAAAGACATGGCTATCGCCCGACATCCACACGACGGTCACCTTGCCCTTGGTGTGGTTGGTAACGTTCAGTGTCTTAGTCTCAATGTGGCTGAGGTTAACACACTGGCCAAAATCAACCTGCAGGCGGTCCAGACTGACGTGGACAGTATCCTGAGGCCGAAAAATAACAGGAATTCAGCATAGGTCAGTTTGAATAGTTGCTTGTATATGCCTGTATCCTCACAGGGAGCATTGCAGCTAATTGCCTTGGTGGCCCTGGTCATTGCCTCAGTGCCCTTGACGTTGTGCTCTAACGTACCTCTGGCATTTTCTAATGGACGTGCCATTATACTAGGGAGGAATGTCCTGCACATTTTGGATTATAAAAAGCTGCAAGTACAAATCTAGTACGAACACAAGATTTGTTGGCTCTATACCAAAACCATAACAGTTTGTGGATATCCACTAGATGAGATATCCACTAGACGGGATATCCTCTAGACGGGATATCCTCTAGACGGGATATCCACTAGATAGGACTATTACATCAGCAGCCCTTACAGGCTTAACAGAACTGCACAAATCACATCCACAATAACAACAAGCTACATGTAGTATCAGAAATGTCAGAATCTGCAATCTCTTCCCAAAGTGCATTGGAGGAAAGCTACAAGTTAGCAGCTCCTTAATTTCTACTCACATTGGAGGATCCGTAAAATCCGTCGTTAAAGAACTCGTCCATAGGCGGTGGAGGGGCTTCAGGCTTGAGGTAGGCCTCTATCAATTCGGCTTGCTGGTGGGCCAGGCAGTCGTTAGCGTCTAGCTGCAATTTCTTGTCTTTTACCATCTCGTTCAATTGCTGGACAGCGTTAATAACAAAGTCATTCGAATACGAGTTGTGTATGTAATTATACCATGGGGCTTATACTCATTACAGTAACTGTCGAGTATAATCCATAGCTATTCTGTCTTGTCCTGGAACCGTTGCTGAGTATACTACAGGAATACTGCAGTGATCTATAACTACAGACACGTAGACTGACAATGAAGTCTACGTTCTTTTACCTCTGGTGGAAAGATTGAGAAGCCTCTAGCCTTGTGAACTTGGTAGTTGTGTAGATGTTTGGGCTGCAGGACGGCTGGCTTGACAGTCTCGGTATGGCAGGTACCAATCATATCCAGAAATATCGGGTCCTGGTGGGGGAAAAAAACCTGGTTTAAAGCAGTGGTTCTCAACCTGGGGTAACAACCCCTGGGAGGTCGCATGATGTTGGTGAATGGATTATTATTTTAACATTTTGTTATATTGTTTATTATTATGTTATTTTTCATTATGACTTTTGGACAGACAGAGTTAAGTTTCACTTCAACTATTAAAGCCTTAGGTGGAGCACAGTTAACTGGAGGGACCTTGTATAACGTGATCGCATTGTATCAATATTTTTCTTTCTTTTTATGGGGATTAGGAGTCGCAAATTTGAATCCACTTTATTTGAGGGGGGTCGCAGTCTGAAAAAGTTGAGAACCACTGCTTTTAAGTATGAATTATAGTGTGGGCGAGGGGGATTTTGAACGAGACACAACGCTCGATGATGATAATAATAATCAGATTGAGAAAGACTAAAAGCTGACCTGATTCTGAACGAGACACGTCACACGTCGGTAATAATTGATAGGCACGACCGGGGTAAAATGAACCAAGATAGTTTGGGTCGTGTTAGGCTCCAACTTCCCACATTCCTCGCTGAACCTAAAGGCACTCTCGGAGCTGTCAATCAGAAACTGCAAAGACAAGTATCAACAATACAACTGTGACACACTTGATAAGTTGAGCAAGATGATAGTGTTAGGCACGTTGTATTTACATGATGCCTGGCACAACCTGTGGTGACAGCTAACCTACAAGGACTGTACAAAAATTGCCTGGACTGATGAACACATTGCACCAAATTTCACTGTGTGTACATATGCCATCGTATCGATCTATTCAAAGAGTACGAATGCGTAAATGTACCTGAAAGACAGCCGTTATATTGGAACTGTTGATGATCTTTAGGGTTCGGGTGGATGACTGGCCAGCACTGATTTGGCTGTAGTTGAGCAGGGGACTGCTGAGGGCCACCTCCGGGCCTGTATGGAAATTAGGAATCAAAAGGCTTGCTTGGGAAGGCAGTCTCAAAGTATAACAACATGCAATCAAAGGCGAACAAAATGTTGACTTTAGAGTTGATCACACTTTCAAAAATGGCTCTTATGATTATTAATACTCTTTTCGGTGGACTACACGGGGGTTTTCTGGGGCTTTCACTCCACTTCTAAAACTTCTTCAGTGACTTATTCTGTAACTTCTGCCTATAGCTGTATCAACTCCTTTCTCTTGAAGGACACTGTACATACTACAGTGGCAGTTAGGCTATAACTGTAGCAACCTTTTCCAGACCAAGACAATGATACGGACAATTGTGGTTAACTAAACTTGTACCAACCACCTTCTCCCAAAGGATGTGACACAGACTCTTACAGGAAACTATAAGAGTAAGAGTATCTTCTCTCTCTAAGTATATAATAGAGCATATAGTGCTAGGCTATATAACCTTATCGACCACCTCTTAAAGGATACAATACAGACCCTAGTCGTAGGCTCTATGAGTGTACATATTTGAAATCTTATTGTTGAGTATTACCTGTACATTTTCCAGTAAGTTTGACCATTGTTTTACTGACTTTGCCAATGCATTGAACGTGTAGGTAGTCTATACACTCCTCGCCAACTGTGTGAGGCTGGAATGTTACCTATGTTAAAGACAAAGATATCGATACTGAGCTGTAAAACAGCATCAAAACATCCATTGGCAACACATCCTCACCAAGCACTGTTTCACTACCGCAGTAGGACAAATTAGCTGTATTGGATCAAGTTACATTTTGTATGAATTATAGAAAAATAAAGTTGCCTTAATTGACCTGGAAATCAAACCATAGACCTTTGGTCCGATTCCTAGTCGAGGCAATTGATTTGTCTGTGTTATTTACTTGACTGTCATATACTCATCAGAATCCCCACTTCTTGAACCAATGTTCAGTTAACTCGACAGTGTGCAAGTTATGCTCAACATGCCCACATCAAGCAGTTCCTTAAATTTATCAAATTCAATTAAGGATGTACTGTCTAATCTCAGATCCATTTCACCATGAGAATTATTTTGAAATGTTAAATCAGTCTGAAATCAGACAGTACATCTTCAAATGTGTATTTCTTTATCGCAATAACAAGAACAACACTGTAAACTCAACCAAGCAAAAACAATTTTTAGGCTAAATACCGGAATCTGAAGATGGTTTTGTGGTGGAACTACTCCAGTGGTTTGACTGCAGCTGAAGACGGTACCCAGACGTGTGCTGGTGGAAGGATGGTCAATTGTGAAAGGCACAGTCACCTACGAGAGACAGTTCTTAGATGAATCACGAGTGTTGTTGTAAACTTGGTTGACTTCGAAGGATTCTGATTATTCTCAGATTTTAATTCGATCCTAAAGTTCCTATTTTAAGTGAAATTATTGAATAGACATCATTTTAGCATGCCAGCTGATGATTTACTGACTGAACTTGAGAGATCCGAGGTCAGCTTAATTTTAGGAGTTAATGATTAAACTCGGTTTACTGAGAGACTAGGGACTAAGGAGATTAGTTACTTATTGAAGTTGAGCGGCTGTTGGCCTCATGAGCTTTAGGAATTGAGAGCAACTAGCATCAAGAGTTTAGGAATTACGAACTGCTGATCAGCATCAAGATTCTAAGGCTTGACTTCGATTTAATTAGGGGAGGGGGGAGGAATTTTTAGCCCTGACACAGTCCATAGTGTTCGTACTTACCGGTGATAAGTTATGTAATTGTAATAATCTGTCCTCAGTTTTGCCAACAGGTACATCACCAAATGATATAACACTCTCCATATTAGGACTGTCCGTTGCTACGGTGTCAGGACCATGGCCACTCACCAGCAGGTGGGGATATTTACCTACGAGTTATATAATCGTCAGTCATTGGTGAAATACAAAAAGAGCTAATGCAACCAGTTATCATGGAATACCAACAACAAAGTTGTCAATTGAGAAAATTGAGTTTCTGATATTTTTGAATGATGGGTTCGACTTTTGAATGAATCCAATTCTCGAATTAACAATAAAGCTTCTCGAATTGGTGGTGAACGGATTACAAGATACATTGTTCCAGCATGTCTCATTCGGCCATGCAGAAACATTATTGGAACTAGCGCCGAGACAGAGAAATCTCACAACCAGCTCACTCACCGATTCCTTCCATTCGGATGAGTTTTTGATGAGTCAGATCATCGCCGTACCGACACTCGGCTACTGTCTGATACACCAGGGCAGTCGTGGGTTTGAACGTTGCAAGGATGGTACACATGGACTTTGGGGATAGGTTCCCCTCGGGTGGCTCCAGGGTGAACGGTTGCGATACCAGCCAAACAAAACGGGTTGATAATTCGCTACATCGAGACAATGGAACACTGTGAGTTATATGCATGAGTAAAATATGACTGGTTCAAATGCAACCAGTACTAATGGACAGGACATTGGGATGTGTAACAGTAGCTCTTCTTTTATTTAAGTGGTCACTGGTTCTAATCTAGTACCAATAAACAGATTGGGCTTTGGGTCTCTGATTTTTTGGGTCATTTTTTTTGGTTGGGTTTTGCCTCTAATTTTAAAAACATTTTCCCTGACATAATTTTGTCTTGCAAGATTTCAACTAGATATTTTATTTTAAAAATCTGCCTACTGGACTACGTAGATTATCAGTACGATAACTACACACAATTAGAAACAGTGTTTATAGAATTTATTGCATTGCTTTGGCAGATATGAGTTAATTATTAGCTCACTATAATTTAATACTACATTTACCTGACATTGCGGAGTTCAAAGGTCATCTGAACATTATGCATGGATGCACACATACCAAAAAGGAGTTCTTTGGGGAGGGTAAGTTGGTGTTGGGGCAACACCGCCCGAATGGGGACATCAAACAGACCATCCTATGAATTAAGCACAAAAAAACATTTGTATTACAATTTGTTTAAGGTGTTCGACTTTAAATGACTAATTCTGAGATGAGCTCATCCCCTGTCATAAGTTTCGGCTTTGTCCTAATTTTCTGGAGCCAAAGAACAACTAGGTTATTTAACAAATCTGATCAAAGTAAATTTTTAGCTACAGATGGACCTTTTCAGGCCGTATATTATTTTAAAGCTAACAACTTGGTCAAACCTACTGTAAACTGTAAATTTAACATTTGTGACCTGTCACCACGAAACCAGGATAAAGTCGCCCAAAGCTATTTTTCAGTATGGCTATTGAAAGTCAAATTGAA
>JAVCKS010027931.1:2385-12735 GCA_032273685.1 Pteraster tesselatus | reverse complement strand
GGTGGGGGTTTCATTTCCCCCTCCCCTCTTAGACAACTCGTTCTCCTCTGTAAACAAGACGGATTCTCGTGAACTCTAAACTGGGTCACCTATTATGTTGGCGAGCTAGTTCAATACCAACTATAGTCGGTATTGAACTTGCGCGCTAGGCGTTGGGGCGGATGGACAAACATCGGAGACAGAATGGTCCCAGCGGTCGGATTTCTCAAAGTGGGTTCGAAATTGGAGGGTTCGATCGCCCCTTCGAACCCCTCCCCCCCCCCGATCCATCCCAGTGGCCATAATGACGTCTGTGGCCACTATGGTCTCCATTAATGAGTACAGAACATAACAACTTGGTGGTCCAACCGTTCTTATATTAGAGAAGTTAACAGTGAGCAAATATTATTCAGTGTTGAATTGATTGTGTACGTTTGCCCGTGTTGTAAGCTTTAGCACGACAACAATTATCTCTCTTACCAAAAAGTAGACAATAATTTAAGAGTTGTTTTTAACTGGAACTGTGGCATATTGTGTGCATGTATCATCGTAGCTTGCTGTGGTTTTCCTCCCACCATTAAAATAACGTAACGTCTTCTTCTGCCTGCGATAAAGGCCCCTTGTGGTAGACTTTCTCTAATACACAAATATATAAATATAAGTTCTTTTTGTGCACGTTCGTATTGTGCTAATTTCGATTGTTGTATAATCGACACCAGTTAATGTGTTTTGATGGGTAATGTTCTTAATGATTTTGTGTACATTTCAGAAGAAAATATTACACACGAGGGTTATTATTCAACTTTGAAAACGGTAAACTTTCAGATTGACACTAAGCAATTTCTTGTTGATAATTATGAAACGGAAAGAGGCCGTTCTTTGCGGTGTACAATCTGTGGCTGTGAGCCGAGCCACCCTTGTAAAAACAAACGAATACGGTACCTCACAGACACCGCATCACTCCAACTATCAACTGCAGTAATTATTGGAAGACGGTTTTACAGCAAATGAATATTCCGATACAATCTGATCAAACATCCGTTCAAAGCCCTACGGATGATCGAATCCTTGTCCAGCTTAGGAAGACATTGGCAACTAACGGTTGTTGCTGAACGAAAACTGGTATATGCATATAGCGACATAATTGTTTTTGTTATTTTGGACAATGTCTTGGGTTGTAAAAAAGGCTTATCAGGAGAAAAAAAAAATGAGTGGGGTCCGTCACCAACATTACAAAACAGTACAAATACGAGTTACATTTTACATTTTCCACTTCCTTGTATTTACATTTAGTGAAATGTTCTCTGTGTTTTAGCGAAGTAGTGAACAGTCCCATTGGTGAAAATGAATTTACGGTAGCACATTAACTTATTTTACTTATTATAGTAATTCATTCATCATTGAAATTCGAACTAAACTCTCCGTTCAAAGTCACAACAAATATTGAATTATATTACGTCATATCAGTATAGAAATTCCACGACAGCAGTTTGCACGGGAAGCAAACCCGATGTGGGCCCTAATAATACAAGACAAACAAGAACACACGTCTCCTTTTTGGGTTACAAACACATGCCGTCTTGAGTATGATTAATAATGCACAATTCTGCACCACACTTGCGTGTTTTGAAAGCATAAATAATCGAGTACTTTGTGAGAATACGTCATGTTAAAGATGTACATATTTTAAGCAGACATGGTTCGAAAGATATAATAAAACTACTCTTAAATGTATTGTTTCTTTTCGGAACGGTCGGGTGTTAGAGTGTTATAGAATGTGAATTGTGATCCTCTTACGATAGTTAGTAAGTAATAATTGCTGAACAATTAATGTCCAATTTCAGCTTGAATATACAATAAATGTTGAATTGATAATTGCATTGATAAGTTTATCACGACGTAGATAATTATTGGTTGGTAACAGTTCGGGCCAGGAACTGTTGCCTTGCTATGAGCATACAGTATAGTTTATGAATAGTACAATGGGTTTGCTATACGTTACATTCATGCAGGCGCTAGCTTTAATCAAAGCGATTGGGGCGCTGGCCGTACAGTCTATTTGCTCACGCAACGAATTATACACGCGTATAAAACCCACACCATGCTCCATCGATCGCCTTGATTAAAGGCGAAATAACTCGCCGGAAAAGACCAGCCTGTCAGTTGAATCCATGTCGAAGTTCCCCATAGTTTTAGGTATTTAAATAATACATAAATAAATAAATGAATGAATGGATGAATATATTATGAAATATAATGTATTCGTAGACGAAACTTTACCAGACAATCGCATGAATTTAGGACAATTTTTAGGGATCCGCTTTTTAGTTGTTTACCTTAATCACATATTTAATTATTCAGAGAGGAACGGGCGATGTCTCAGGCACAATTTGGGCAAAGGTAGATATCGACAATTTTCTATAAAACATTTAAATATACGTATCATTTTATCAAAGCACATACCTACATGGCATATACCTTACAGTGACGTTTATACTAAATAATGATGATGATGACAGGAGCTGTAACTACCTGCCATGGCCCCTTCCTGAAGAGGGGCATTTGTGGTCATGTAGATGGACATTTTGATGAATTCCATTCTGCTTGTTAATGAAATTTCAATAATTATTACTTCTCAAAATGAAATAATTGACTTATTGATTCAGACGGCGTAGTATAACCCCTAACTATTTTAATGTGTTGTTATAAATATAACATAATACCTGGTTTTGTTTGCGTTCTTGTATACTGGATTTCTGTTTTCAGTTAGATTATGTCGCTAGCTAATGCAGCTTTATCGTGGGTTATTTTCGACAGATTATTCACGCCACACTCACGGTTTAACTCTATCCTAGTTACAGGCGTCTCGATTTCCCCACCGTATTAAATCCGTCCAAATTACAATCTAAATAATAAATGACGTGAGACAGTATTTTCTAATATACTTCCACCGTGATTTCAGGCCATTATCCGAGACGAAGTATGAGAGGTTATCAATCTTGTCCCCTACCTCCACAAACCGTTCATGCGAGTCGTTCATGGGTAACGTTTATAATCATATCCTGATCAGAGCGCGTGTGCTTTTCGTCGGGGCGACGTGTACGATTTGTACCTCTATACTTGTTTCATACGGTGCTGTTGAAAACAAACACTCGCTATACACCGAGTGCCCTGGCCGGCAGAGCACATACGACTCTACGGGATATAGTTCAACATGGAACTCGCTACCATCTTGCGAAGCGGTGTCTTGCTATTTACATTGTCTGATTGGGGAGCTGTTCCGATGATAAATGCTTTGGACTTCTTTAGTATAGGTAAGATTATGTATTATATCACAACAATGCTAACCACTTCTTGCATTGGTGTGTGTAAATGTGCTCTGTTCTGTGTCTCTCAAGTTGTCCCAGTTAGTAAGACATTTATTTTGTACATAGGCCTATGACGACTTTGGGCCTATGTGCTTTACCTACCCACCGATTCGTGGATCGATACATAATTAAGGATATAATGATAAATGTTAGCTAATTATTGTGCGTGATCTTCTTCGCCTCGTTCATTAGTACATTTCATTGACATCTACCATTATTCTAACAACTGTGTGTTACCTATAATAGTTGTTAAAGACCTTGAAGAAGTGTTGAAGAAGTGGACATTATTTGGCTATTTGTATTTAGAATCCTATTTTAAGCTAAATTATAGATTTATAGTAATAATTAGTCAAAAGATCTTGAACGAGGGCATCCTATAAATCCACCCAGAGCGACACAGGGTTGACTTTTTCGTAGAGTTGTTGGACAATGGGCCACGTCATATATGACAACTCGCATATGTTTGACATAAAATGTACAATAATGTGTTTTTGGTCGTAAGCATATAGGTCTATATATTTTCTCTTGCGAGATATTAAGTCCAGAAAATGTCTTTAGGAGGCTATGTTCTATTGGCCAACGATGCATAGCATATGTCTGCACAATTATGTTCTGTTGTAGTGGTTTCGCTTATTTTTACCTGGAGGTATTTTTGTAAAAGGGTTCTACGAACATCAGCATCAAAAGAGTAATGTCCAATTTCACGTTGAGAAATGATTTGAAATGTTGAATTGAAACAAAGTTATCAGCTTTACAATGTTCATGTCAAAACGAATGGTTGGTTGGTTGGTGGTTGTTATTATTATTATTTAGTGGGCATAATACAACAATGATTACATTCTCAATAAACAAGCAATTACTGAAAATATGACAGTATGAACAATGAATATGCATAATATTATCAATAATCAGTAAGAATGGTTCGTCCCATATATAATTTGTAAAGCTAATCAATTATCAATTATCAAATCAACATTTAAAATTATTTCTGAAATCTGACAGTACATGAGATACTGTACATGTACATGACCTAAGATGTTGTTGGGTCAAATCTCCTTATAATGACTAACCCTCTCCAACTACAGGCGGAATATACGGCGGGGGCCCACCGCCCAACCCGGAGAGAATGATCTTCGTCCAGTCATCCATACGGAACAATATCCGCAGCAATGACACGTCGTTTACGCGACCTTTTCACACCGCAGCCAGACTACAACATACCACTCTGAACAGCAGCGCCGAAATCCTCAGAAAAAGTAATTATGCTTTGTGATACTCTACACGTTCAACGTTCTAAAAAATGAAGTACTTTTCTGGTATCCATGTACACATTAAAATATGCAACAGTATTTTGACAAGCATCTTAGACATCTAGCAATTTCCTACGGGAGTTTTGATCTTGGAAACCGATAATACACACCATATTTCATCGATCAATTAGTTTACTTGATTTTTAAGATAATACACTAAATAATACCTTCGATCTTTACTATCAAAACCGCATTCCGCACGAACGTCACTGGCATAATACAACTTAATTTTCGCAGCAATTCAAATAAGATCACGCCATTTTGATCTAGGTATACTTTATGTTGTCAATCACAAATATACTATATATACGAAATTTGTAATTTATAATGCCCCTCCATGGCCATATGATAAGTATAAGCCGTTGAATAGCTGAGACGCGATCGAGCACGAGCCAGTTTCACACCTCCATGTTCCGTACACACCGCTTGGCCGAGGTGATGGCTTTCTAGACCGTTGCTCCATTAATAAGCAATCATTTGCCGATCTTCCTTCGCACTTTCTCTCCACGCTCGAGGGAATGATCACACCGTCTTAAATACAGCACGCGCTAAGCATACAGTGGATGATCCTCGTCGCCATAGGTATACCACAGTCATAGAGATATAATAAAAGACTCGCTCCAAAACGAGGTCAGAAGATGGGGTCAACGAGCCATCTTGTTTGCATGGCAGAAAAAACCCCGAAAACAGTGTACGTACGGCCTAAAATTCATTTTAGTTTTAATATTTATAGATATTAAGCGGGAATGTATATAGTTGAGTAGACAAAATTATGGTTGTTCACTTGTGATGCCGCACGTTGTTTGCTGTACAAACAACAAGGCGGCAGGTGCACACAGCGGCTTCAATTCCGCTCTATAGCCAATCCGTGTGAGTTAGCCCTCCAGCCTATATTCAATCTCTATGATACAAAGTAGACACGTCATATTCTGCAACTTTATTTAGTATACGCACAAAATGTACAAATGAACCGAGTAGATTTTAGCGTATCGGTAACAAAAACCTAGTAACGCTTCATACAGCCACCTGAAATATTGGCCCCATATTTGATGACAATGAGCCAGGAAAAGACCTTCAATTAACAACAGAAAGCAATCACTTATGTATATCAAGATGGTAGCATCTATAGGTTCAGACGGTTTCTCTAAATAAGGTCAAACGACCTCAGATAATCTCTAACAAATGTTAACCCTTGTGGACAGACCATTGGATATTACCACACTTGACATGTCATACTTCAATCCAATAGTGTGCTTATTACTGTCCTACAACGTGTCACTGACGGTTGGTGAGGTCGACTTGAAGGTAGCGAACATGGTCGCCACGACAAGCCAGCGCACTCAAGTCCCATTCTTAACAACCAGGTAAAATTACGCATAGCAACGGCTACGTTTTCCAAAGTATCGCAAATAATGCCTTGTATGAGAGTTTGCCGACTACTGACTTCACACTACCCTAAGGTAGCGCTACCAAAAGTCCGTTTTTAAAACTAACCCAGACTTTGCTTCCTTATACACTGGGACATACGTTTACATTTCGATTTGACAATGTTTTGTGGACAATTTTCCTTCTTATAATATGTAGAGGCATTCTTTTACAAAATGAACCACAAAACCTTTACATGTGAGTATACCTTTAATTTCTTTTCTTTATATTTCAATTGTCAATGGTTTTATGCACAGTTTTCCAATGAAAGAATGTTTCCCTAATTACGAAGCTGACTTCATGTTATCATTGCGCCCGTCGTTAGTTCAGCCCCTTCTGGATCTATTACAGTATCACCAGTGGAACACATTCTCCTACATCTACGAAGGACAGCGAGGTAAGTAAGGCTATACAATATTTTGCCAACAGTTAGGCCTAACCTATAAACTAGGACAACAAGTTCGTATCTGCTCACGTCAAGAGGACGTTATCAACATAGCAATGCGGTGCAAAAAACGACGTCGTCAAAAAGTTTTTGAGGCCGATGCGAGATATTAAAAATACGCAAACTATACTATTCTGTGGCTTTTGCTAAACAAATCAACCCAGGGGCGTGGTTCTGACGTCATGACTTCGTTGGGCCGGTGAAGCCTAAAATTGCCAGGGCTGAATTTTGGTCTGAATCCGAGCCTAGGTGCATGGTAGACACCACCTGCCCATCCTTACCCCTCCTCCCCTATCCACCCTGATTTGGTTGGGCATATGTTTTAGAATGCTGTCGATGGGGGGGGGGGGGGGTAGACTGCCCCTGCCCCCTTCATATCTGCTAGTGTTTATTACAGTATAAAGTGGCTTTAACTATTGTTGTCCAGGTTTTCGTCGACTAAGCACATTTACACAGCTCTTTCCCCGTTATGGTTACAACGTGATTTTCAAGAACCTCAATGGGGAGCGGCCTATTTCAGACACTCTGAAGTACTTGCGAGACAGTGGTATTCATCACATCATCTTTGATATATCCCTGGAGGCGTCGCAAAATACTGTGCGGCAGGTAAGGCTCAGTTAGCAGTGTGGCTTGCACGTACCTGATATAAGGATGGCATGATATAAGGAAGATGATTGATTTTATTCTTGCTGGAACTCCGATTTCTGTTTAGATATCTAATGAGTTTTGTACGCCTTGCACTTTAGACTATAGAGAGGCATGCATGTTTGTATTACACGTGGCTAACCAAAGGGAATACAAATAAAAGGGCTCTAGTGTAGTCAGAGTACTAAAGCTGCAAAAACTTCGAAAACTCAAGCATTTATTTATAACTGGCTAATTTAATTTAATTTGTGCAAAAGTGGGAAAAGTCTTCTTGGAGTTTTTATATGACTGGGGAATTACAAAGTTTTGGTAAATAACTGTTCGAAGCTGCTAAAACATTACTTTACACAAGTTCGAATCAGAGGTCACTGTCCATGCACAAAAATCTGATGCATGGGTCTTTCCGTTCGGGCGTATTAATTGAGATACAGACACACAAACGTGAGAAATATTAGTACATAGAAACATAGAACGAGCACTGGTCCTAAGATGATACATTGAGGTACACCTGATTTTACATCCGACCAAGGCGAAAACTGTGCTGAACTCTATTAAACACTGCTTCCTTTATCTAAATAAGAACTCCAATCATGTAAGGATGCTTCGTTAAGCTGTTTTTGTATACATTTTATATTAATAGCTGCAGGAAAGTGAGCTTGGGATGGTGACCGCCTCGTACCATTATATCTTTATGGATCTGGTATGTAGATAATTATGTGTAGAATAATAAGGGGGAAATTGGCGAAATTAATCGAATTATGATTTTGACGTGCCCACAATCTTTCCTGGATCTTAACACACCGCTGTGCAAATTTTAAGCCTAATCCGACACGGGTGTGGGGCGTGGGAACAAGTTAGACGTGTGTGCTAATTAACCCCTCAAAGGCACTATCGACATTACCAAACAGGACGCCCTCACTCGGTGATACTGCGCAGTAATTATTACTACCAATCAACGCTTCAGACAGAGTGTTGTTCACGATAGTACCCCTTCAATATAAAGAGTAAACAACAACGGTGTTACATTATTTGGTTATTTGTTTGTTTGCGCGCTTGCTTTACCTCTACAGATTTTAGAACATTCATTTTCTCAATGGAAGGTTATGATACGCTTCTCCATTTTGAGACTGATTGAAAATTGATGATAATTTCTTTGTTTATTTTACTATTATTATTTCGTTATAATAATAATTGCATTTTCTCTATAGGACATTGGAGAGTTGGACATGAATCAGTTTCAACTCGGCGGGCTGAATATTACTGGTTTTCGACTGGACATCAACCGCGATAAGTACCAGTATTTTATCGATGATTGGCGCTCATACGTGAAGAACTCGTCCTACCAGGAGGTTGACATCAACTACTTTCATCTGGTTAGATGTTTAGATAAGATGGCATCGAACGGCTTTATTTATAGGCAAAAGACGCCTAGCTTTCGGGGCCTAAAATAAGGGCAATTTTCGTTATCGAAAAAATGGGGAGCCACCATGCAGTGGGGGTTGATTCACAAACGTGATAATATACATAAAGGGCAAACCGTGTAAATGTATGAATGCTCTCAACTCAGAAACCATAACATATACACCCCCAACACTATAGTGGTGTTCCCATCAGCCATCACCCCCAACACTATATATATTCTGAATATTAAAAAAAAACCAAACAAACAAACAAACAAACAGGGACACGGATGTGTTTTATAACCCGGGCGGCGCCGGATTACCCCCGCTAGTAATTTATATAATACGTTCTGAAGAGACAAACATTTAACGAATCCCCCAACCGTGGATCAGGACAACACCATCCGCACGAGGGCGCTGTGGCGCGTCAATAACCCTTGGCCCCAGGAAGCTAGAAATCTTTTATGGAGGGTTATTGCCCGCACATCGAGCACACAAACCTCCTTGGCTGTCGCATAAAAGATTCTATCAAATGTTTCAGCTACGCGTAATGTACAAAGCAGTTGAATACTCTAGGAAGATTGTAACAAAAAGATGTGCAAATAATTGCGAGGTCATAAATGTAAACAGAAATCTACACTCAGCGTAACAAGAAGTTGTGTTCTCATCGTTCTGAATGGGTTTGATGGCTAGGTATAACCTGGGCCAATATTTGTTAGTTCTCTACCAAATTCGAAATGGGAAAAATTGGGACCCACTAACAGACTGTTTCGGTCTTACGTCACGCACGAATTCATAAACGGCTGTATACATTTATATATAATATACTTCAGAGCAATATTGGTATATAACGTGCACGCCTTGTAACCACAGGGATATGGGGTTGAAACAGCGACAACTGGCATAACATTATGGTAAACCTGCTAGGGACGAAACGCTTCGTGGCCCGGGCTACGCTGGGCTAAATAAAGTCCCACATGTTTGTGACGCTTTTAAAATGGATTGATTGTTTTTAAAGAGCAACCCATCCCTATCGCTTGACATGATGGATGTTGCACTCGAAGCACTGGACATGTTCCGCACCGAGCCGATTCGAAGGGTCAATAAACGAGACAAGGCTCTGGGGTGCAACATTGGATCGTCAAACACCGTGGTCCCGAACCCCGACGGCCCCTTCCTGATCGATGTCATCAAGAGGGTAGGCTTGTATTTCCATGTGATTTGTACTTAGCAAGACCGAGTAACTGAACTGAGAACAATCTCGTGGAAATATATACATTTCGTGAAATACATATTTCGAAGCCCGGGAAGGGACAGTGGTAAGAAAATTAATTCGTTCGAACGAATTACTATTTCGTTCGAACGGATTAGACAAGGCGTATAAGAAAGGCGTCGCTTGCACACAGATATACATGATTTGCCTCTAAATTAGGCCGTTTGATTTTGTATTTGAAACGAGTAGGTTAAACTACAGGGGCTAACCGGCAACATTGAGTTTGATAACCAGGGAGATCGTGCGAACTACACGTTACAAATTCTAGGTCTAAGAGAGAGCGGTTTGGTACAGGTAATTATTATGATAAGGACTGTAATAATGCACTTTTGTAGGATAACTAAATTAGAGCGCCTACAAATTATTATTAGCCAGCGGTAGTGCACACATTGTCCAATGTCTCTCGATGCTAGAAACTGCCCATGTCCAGGCTTTACAGTGTTTATAAAAACGATGTCAGAATATACGACGCTGAAGAGCCTTATTGGAGACGTGCGTCTGCTGT
>JAVCKS010027897.1:2384-12739 GCA_032273685.1 Pteraster tesselatus | reverse complement strand
TACATGTACTAACTACCTACTAGTAGGGCGGCTGCACTTTGTTAACAAGGTTATCCCCTCCCGTGTAATACTACTAGCAATTACTACACGAATGTTGATGGAAGATGTAGGCACTTGGCAAAATTTATTCTGCAGTTGCAATTATTCACGCACTGCATGTAGTAAATGTAAAATATGTTGACTATCTGCCCAATGTCTGTGTATGTGTGTGTGTGTGTATTATGCGCCAGATAGCACCAGATACATTTTGTGTATTACGTGTCGCTTGCTAGACATTTCCAACGTCGTCTGCAATCCGTAATTGTAATGCAGCGAACTCTGAAAATCTGTCTATTTTTTTGTATTAGCTTCAAACCTTCGGTACGCACTCTTATTATAATCGAATTACGTTTGGCAAATTGCATTTTGCTGATCTCAACTGCTTTATTATAGACATCTTCCACTGGTAATACCTCATAAAAGTAAACTCACCGTAAATTCTCTTATTTTTATCTATGTATTGTCATATCACTGTCTTATTAGATTGACAATACAGTACAAGCGAAAACGTCACCTTTGCAAGTTAAGTAAGAACGGATGCATTTGCATTCGTTATTGGATTCGACTCGTAGGCCTGGGCGTACGAGACACAGGGGGAGGGGGTGTGAAAATTCGAGCAAATGGTTCGGGGAAAATGTCGGCACATTATACACGTACATGTAGTTATATCACGCGGCACGTTATTCCCTGGAATATCATTGTTCGGGCAGACTGTTCTCTTGCCCCTTAGAAGTAACTGGTCCCGTACGCATTATGATTCGACCGAATCGGCGTTGCCGGCCTCGTACTTGAAATTTCACTTCAAATCTCCCAAATGAAAGATTACTGTCAGATTTTACCGAGCAAGACAAATAATTAATGTGTCCAATGAGTCATGTGGTGAAGGCCTCTTTGAATTCCAAGCTTGTGAATCATTGGACTAGTTACACCGGCGACTTGGACATGCGATACTCCCTCTGGTCGGTTTGCGCTTTGCGGTGGGACACGCACTGATGATAACGGTTGCCACAGCTTCTCAATGCAGTTCTTGTATTACAATATTGAACACACGGTCCTTGTGTGCAAACAATAGCGTTATTAATGCTTGATCAGCACGTGGCCTCGATGAAACGGCTCCTAACCAAATTATAAAACAAGTTTTAGAATACCGCAGACTGCTCGTATAGTATCTTGCAATAATATATGGTAATGTGAAGAAACAAACATATTCTGCTATTAATTCACAATCAGGCGTGCCATAATACATCTTGTTAGTCCATTGGAAAAGCACGTGTGCAGGTGACCTTTGACTTGGATAACCTTGAACACTATAATGTGCATAATAATATTGCGCCGAAAAATATAATAATAAATTCGACAACGTATGCTGTAAATATCATAATGTCTATGTGGTGCGCTATAGTGTTTTAATGTTTTTAACATTGAACTCGGTAGGCGGATGAAGGTTTATAGGAACATGGTTTGTCAATCTCCTGTTAGTAAACACGGTACTAAACGAGGATGATTGTGGTCGGTTTATGAACTTTGTGGAGTTGGGTCTGCGCATAAACAGGAAATAGGAATCGGTTGCGAACCCGGCCTTGATGGCATTAACACTTGGTTTGCGCCACCTATATACCGTGACCAGAAACATTATTAACATTGCAAGAAATCCCTACGGGGTTGCGAACATGGATCGGGGTTGATGACGCGATGAGTAAAGAGCAACTGTACACAAGATGTTTTAAGATGTACTACCCGATTTCAGACTGATTTAAATGCTTTAAACTGTAAAATTTATATTTGTGTATGTTTGCTCTTAATGTTAGCTTTAAAATAGTGTATACAACGAAAACATATTTTCTTGTCAAAATGAATGATTGCTGTCAGACATTACAATAATTGATTTGATTCCCCAATAGTTTTCGCTATATACAATAAATACACTTAATGCTCCTGCAGCCCTTATTATGTAAAGCTGAACATCGACGTGATCGATCATAATGACCAGCAGACATCTTGTAGGGTAGTTCTGTATCCTGGTTATAGACCCTATTGACTGCCCTACACAATCTAGCTGGTTATATGGTTTCACCCCACAGCAAGTTATGTTTTTGTAAATTAAGCTGACTAGGTGGGAAGACGTTGTGTATTTGTCAGGATGTGGGCGTTAATGTTTCGCGGATGGTGTCAATTTGAAATCGTGTATCGCGGTTTATGTGCAGCAACTGGAATCTTCCGCTTCCATATGTCTCATAACACATAGCTGATATAAATGCACTTAACACCATTTAATTCCTTGTGTAAGAATTGTTATCGAACGTTGTCAGTTTAAGTTATCTTTGTCAAAAGAATAAACACCGTAACCAGAGTACATGTATCTATCCCATAAATGAGCAAACCTCTGTGTCTGCCTATCTGCATGCATGCGTGTGTGCGTGCGTGCCCATTGTGTTCCAACGGGTATCAGAACTATAACCGGAACTACGTAGTAATAGCATGCAATATTTCGTTATATACCGATGGTATTAGGCGGGCCATAAAGCTAAAACAGTCTAAAACAGAAATCAATCCTTTGAAACTTGTAGCTCGTTGGAAGGAAACTACCCCTGAAGATTAACCTTTGCAGTGGTAAGACTGCGACTGGCGAACATCGGCTAGTATATACTAGCCCATGTTTTGTGCTCGGTTACACAAATATCGAAGGGTTTTGCCGAAAGTGTCATTACAAGTTTACAGAGCATGAATAATTTGACAAGGAAATAGATAGTTAAATCCTCCGTAGTTAAATTAGGATTCAATATCTTCAATGCGCCAGTAAAAAAAAAGGGGGAATTGAATTACACCCGACAACAGTAAATTGTTGGTATACAGGCCTTACGGCCAGGTATTATGATAATGGTGCTTACATGTACAATACTGCCGTGTGTGTATAATGTCTAGTCTGACACAATGTCTGCCAAATCGCTTGGTATTCTGTATAACCACATTATAGTGCTCGGTGTAAAGTCTGCTGACTACCCGAACGAGACCAGACAGGCCAGACTGAGTAATTTGTGTGCAGTATTTTTGATTAGTGGAGCCAGCCCCCTCCATGTTGTTCCCTTAAACCAAATAATATACACAGCCAAATACTTAAGTTTTGTCAAGTTTATTATAGGTTTTGTGTAATGGAAAGTATACTCGTGCCTGATCATTACTTTAATAACTGATTAAAATAACTGATGAAAACATTTGCTTTAGATAGTAAACGCCCAGTTGTTATGCATAGGAAGTCATTGAACGCAGAGAGCGTTGAAGTACATGCCGCACATTTCAATTTGCCGTTTGTTATACACGACCACGATTACTCATGTCTGCATTTTTTATCACAGCAACATTACCCAAAGACTAGTGTTTAGATTGAACCAGTTTAAGCAGAAGAATGTGTGATATGTATTGATTGTCACTTTCAATAGAAACAACGTGCTATTTATGGCCATTATGCGTTAACGACGGTAAGGGGTTGTAATCATGATTAGAAACACGTGCACACCAATAATACAAATACTATACTTGTCTGCTCTGCGTCCGTCGAGCACTAACAAGTAACATAGTTTTACTTTACGCGTGTACATGTGCACGCTGCATAATTGCATGCAGTATAATATACAGAAGAGAAGGATTTAATCAATGGATGCTTTGTCCTTTTTCCTTTGTCCTTTGTGTGCCCTCTGAAGGCCTCCTTAGCCTCTCCAAGAGGAATGAAAAAAACAACTTTCTTTAATACTCCCGTATTATGTTGACAAAAATACACAAAAATGGTCAGTGCTAAAAAATGTTTTGTTTCCTCGTTCAGAATAGCGAGTCAGTAACTCATTTTACTTGACCGTCGTCCCTCCCTAGTTAAGTTGTGAATTGACGTAGAAGTAAATGTTTGGTTTGACGTTGTTTCAGTCAGTAGTCCAGTGGTGTAGTCTACACCCCCATACATTACCCAAAAGGTCCACATTTTCCGGGGTAAATAATGGTATTTTGATGTAGAAATATCTATACACTGAAGAGAATGTTTGTCCTTCATATCAATTATATATTTGATGTCTATCATAGATGAAGTCAGCGCACCAAGTCGGGCTTGGTTTTTCTATATTTGAAAATGATAACACCCCGCTAAACCACATTTTGTATGCGAAATCGCTTTTGTATCTTCCAGATCGAATTATAATTATATAGCCTACCTGTACATGTAGATGAAAGGGGTCGAAACCGACGTTATATAGTTTCCTAAGGTATTTTTGGTCCCATCATTACACCCCCCCCCCGCCCCATAAAAAAATCGCTCCCGGACGTGTGTACGTGTGTACGAGGCTGGGAGGAAATTCTCACTGCGGATTATACTGACACTACAAAAAATACTATACAGCACTGGCCGCCAGTACCCTGCCCCGCAGTACGGGTGTGGTTCAGCATATGCTGTCCGCAATAGGGAGCATGTAGTATTTTAATAAAGACGCAGATGGTGTAAAAAAAAGTGGACCCCTCGGGGAGAGGCAAATTATTTTGTATCATAATCTACCGACGTAAACATCACTATAATATAACACGTAATGTTCCTATCCCATGTGGTATAGATGGACAGCGTCAGCCAATAATCGGTTATCATGTCGCTTGCACATTTTCCCCGAAGCTAATGAAAATGTGTACTTGTTTGTGTAGGTGTTGTACCGATTACAGTTTATTCCGGAGACAAATTTGTGACTTCCCGTTGGCGGTTCTATCACTTATCAGAGTATAAGAGCCCCAGATATTTTCTAGGGAGTTTGATTTGCCTTGGATTTCCTTCTATTCCTACATGGAGTGGTTACGGTACAAGGACACCGGACGGGCATTGTACCGATGTCACCCGACTTCCCATGAACTCCATTAGGCCTTTCTATGTATGGCGGACACAATAGGATGGCGCTGTTCCGATTGGGTAAAAGTCAAAAGGCTTTACCCGAACGGAACAGCGCCATCCTAATTGCGGCCGCGCCACACTTTAAAACGGCTAGTAAGCAGACGTTTCGTATACCACTCTTACACTGCACCGTACATTCCCCGGGGTAGGAAACCCCTCGATCACTTCCCACACCCCACGTTTCCCCGGGGGTCATTTCCCAAGGAGATCGTTCCCTGTGCGAAACACGTTTCCTCTCTCCGCTTAATTACCCCGAGATTTGTGATGTTGTAAAAATAAGTCGGTCATAAGGAATTTGGTCTGGGATGTTGTAACAAACAAAGCTACCTGTGTCTGTGACCTAATAAACAGAAAGCCGAGTTGCGGCCGTATACGGTATATATTTCAACAGATATATTATTACAAGATATCTCATATACCAAATTTTTTAAATCGGTTTCATTATTATGGGCTATATACAAATAATAATTATTATTATTATACCAGGTAATTATTGTAAACAATCGAACCAGTATAGTGTTGAATCTTAGCAACTAGAACGATAATAGGTTTAATATAATAATGACCATAGAAACCTGCACCGGAAACGGAATTGTTTTTATATACATGTAACACACTCGTACGATAAACATTTACCGTTATTTCTCCAATACAAGAGCCATTCAAACAGACTGCAATTTTCCTCTATTTTCCTTTCATAAAAATTACGAGACTGTGAAGTTTCTAAAACTGATAGTTTTCGAAACAGGCAACCGTCACACACACGAACTTCTTTAATGAAAAACCAACAGGGACCCGGCTATAGCTGTTCTATTTTACCGCACGTTGAAACGCAATCCCGAGGTAGTAATATTTTATGTAGACAAATCCATAAACGTTTAAGCTTTTCATATTGGTATTCAATTACCAATCTCCATGGTATACTGTACAGACACGTCTATAAATTATATCACAATGGTTTTTTTTATCAGGGTGGTTTCGTGGGACGTTAGTTTATGGAGGAAGAAATTCTTTTGTTGTTCTGGGATAGTCATCGTCAAAGTCACGATAACAACACTTCGTAGATCACTGCTACATTGCCTAGACCTATACTCACAATATTGTTTTAATTATCACAGAATCTGCGCCTAATTATGTTTTCAGTGTAATACAAATACTAGCGAATTGTTTAGAAATCCCTATACCTATTTTTGTTTGACTGTCATTAATAGTAAGGACGATTGTTGTTGTTATTTTGAATCAATATAAATCCATATGTCATCAGTACACGCGGTGTAAAACGACCTGGTCTCCAACAAAACAGTCGGCGTTCCATCGTAGAATGTCTGGGTACAAACAAATATTTTGTCTACACTGAGTTAGCTTAACGTTATGGTCTATTCACACCGGCTCATAATAAAACAGTATGCATGTAACTGTATAAGTTTTCACTGGAACTTCAAATACTTCACATACAATACATACTTGTACTTTTAACCAAGTTCGAATGATACATTATACTTGTTGCAAACGATGCTTGACAAGCGACCTTTCCTTTATGAGGATTTAGCGCGAAGCAATTTGCTGAAATGGTAACCCGACCATGTGGTATTACCAACTCACAAGGCCAACCGCTGCCAAATGGTTGGGTAAAAACAACATGGCGGCTGCGACGACAGGACCCTTCTGGTCGGACGTTCCATCGGTGTCAAAATACAATCAGGAAATGTAGAGGTTGCGTGGCGGAGGTGGTTGGTGTCCGTGGTTTGCGTGAAAACCACTAAACCACAGTGGTTGAAAAGTAACACTATCCATTGGTCCAGCGATAACCTTTGATAATCTGATGTTAATGCCCTCTCTGCCGCCTTGCCTTTTCAGAATTTACCCTTGTCTTGTTTATGCTATGGGGTTTCTTGCTATACACGTGCATATCGGGGTGTATAAATAGTGACCACTCTACTTTTGAATACTGATTACAAATGTATTGGCTAAACTACAGCCGTGGGTTGCGAAAGGATATGTTAACCTATAAAGAAAATAGTTTTACCAATCTACATGTATCATACGTGTACATAGGTTCAATAGCTAACGAAAAAGCCGAATATATACCCGTTTAAATAGAGTTAAATGATTCCGTAAAAGATTTGACACATCAGTGAGAATCCAATGAGAATGCTCTTTGATCTTTCGCACGTCTAACCTTATGCATCCTGACCAAACAATATACATGTACAATGCAAAAAGTTAGTATTATCACCCATTTATTGGGCAACCTATACACATGCAGTTTCTCTCCCGAAGGAACAACGAATTTCCCCCACATGATCTTCCGATGGCCTCTGCCGTATCCGCCGTCACTGTTGACCGTGTTCTACAATGCAGCAGTTCACGGGCTTGCGTCTTCGGCCACTGAACAAAATCTTTGATCGTAAATTTTCCCCTAAAACCAAAAAGAAGGTGGTTTGTTTTTGTTTATAGAAAATTTGTAGTAAAAATAATAACTGGAGCACGGTTTTTCTTAAGGGTGAGCGGAGATGCTCACGAGCTTATGACGTGGTATGCTTACGAATGTGATTGATAACCTGTATTAAACTGTATTGTATGGTGTGTTTTTTTCGTTCCCTAAAGATATCCACGTATCTGCCAACCAACATGAAGAGACGGACACCGAAACTTTCCAGCTAGAGTGCCCTGCGGGGAAACGGAACCAATGGGCCATCCGCAGCAGTAACGGCAAATATTGGGCAATGGAAGCCGGAAATATAGTCAACCAGGCATCATCGAAGTAAATAGTGATATATTAATGCCAACCGCATCCTGTATTATAAATCCCTATGTGTGCCACCACCCGTGTATGCAGGAAATGCAGAGTGTTTTTATTCCGAGAAATAGTGGCCTATATGAGAGTGCGCCCTCTTTTGAGAACATTAGCTTTTACGCTCAGGGTAAAACAATGGCTCGCAACTGGCTTGACAAATTGAGCAGAAGTTGAACAAGATATTCTTCCGCTCTGCCGGGTCACTTCAGTTGACCTCGGTGCGATTAAATATTCTCAGTCACGGACTGCTATAAAAAAATCTGCTCTTAATAACTGGAAAATTCGTTTGCCTCATTCATACTGATCTCAAGTCATTCATCGTTTCCCCCTTTTCCTCGCAGGAAAGACGCTTGTATCTTTGAGCTTATATACAGTGACGAACCCGGTATGGTCGGCGTAGTGTCGCTACGGGCCGACGGCAAGTACGTAGGCATCAAGAAAAACGGCCCCCTTGTGGTCGTTTCCAGCTCTGTAGTCTCCGACGCGGAGAAGTTCCGTTTCAAGCTCAGCAACCGACCCAACCTCGTGCTCAAGGGGGAACACGGCTTCATAGGCCAGCGGAAGAATTTGGAATGCAACCGAACCACTGCCGATAACGAAATCATACAGGTCGAATACAAGAACGATGGTACCTACGTTTTTGGAGGTGAGGTTTCTTTTCTTTTCTGTTGCTCAACACAAAGCTGAATGGAGCATTAATTAAATAACCATTAATTAAATGGAAAAGAAAACTGTATTATTGGTTCAATGTTGATTTGCAAACTCTGTAAGTTTGCTCTGGTAGATTTATTAGCTTTAAAATGATAATTATATGTCAATAACAAATTATCTTGTCAAAATAAGTTTTTGGCTACACTCTTAAACTATCCGTGGATTAAACAAAAATTGGTCATATATTTGTCATAAAGCTAAATAGACAAGAACATACGTGCAAAATTATGTCGTAAAAAGTATTTTCAAAGGTGAGGTTAGTCTAAGATCGAACATTCCCAGATCTTGAAGTTTTTGCTCAAATACCTGAAGTATTAAAAGTCCAACTCTAAGTAAAAAATACAAAAATACCAATAAAAAGAACCCTATCTTTTCTCTTGTATATCCAGGCCGGGACCAGACCAAAGCCTGGGTCGCTGACAGCGAAGGCAACTACGCGTTAGGCGAAGGCGCACCGGATAAGTTCACCCTAGAGTTCTTGGAGCGGTCAAAGTTTCTGGTTCGTGCTTCTAATGGAAAACTACTCGAAGGGAAACAAAACGGCGAAATGAGAGCAACGGGAGTTCAGGCCGGTAGAAGCACACTTTGGGAATTTTAAACAACTGACGATTTGTTTTATAGATTTGCAGCAGTATATATAGTTGACGAAACGTTTCCTTTTTGAAAATTATATGGGTCTATAAATCCAAAAAATGTTTACATATTAAATAAAATGCGCTCTTACAAGTAACGATAATACAGGGGAAATAAAACGTAGAAATATAGAATGCTTGTGTTTTTTTCTATAACATAATTATTGTTTGATGTAAAAGTCCGAATATTTAAAAGGTATATATGCCGATCGTCCAAACCTCGGGTAGAACTTTCCATAATGGATGTTTGCAATATAATCAGCTTGGTGGAATAACGACGAATCTTTACTCGGTTTGGATTTGAACTGCAAAGGTTACCAAATGTGGTGTCGTCAGATTGACTCTGGGTATATTTCAGCAACCAGAGATATGGGCGTCAGTGGCTTCCGAGCGGCCGGTTTGTTTATTTATGTCATGTAACTTCAATGTGTGGGTTTGCTTTAGGACGTGCCATTGACCTTTATTTCATTTGTTTTGAGTAAAGCATATTTTAACACCACTGGATTATAAAGTATACCAACTTAAATTTTCTGGAACCCTTTACGTTATTACATGTAGTTTAGTAATAATAAAATGCTTTTGATGTGCAGTACATTTCAACTTAAGGTGGTGGTGTTGTAAGATACAAATATCTCCCGATGGAGGTATTATTATTAATACTCACAGACTTTATCTTTTCGAAAGGTTTCACTTTTTACAAACTATGCACAAACGTATATACGTATGCCGCGTTACGTGTTAATATTAAATACATGTATAGTTACCAACGTTTCAGTATACGAACAATTGAAAAGATTCGTATTGTTTCACTGCAGTATTTTCGTACGTTGGAATCCGTGCTAATATATTATACGGGCCGAGGTGTGGTTCATGCGGTAACGTGATTGACGCATTGAACATACACCTTACTCGGTGGGTATATTTCAAGGAATACGTTCGATAAGACTGGCCCTAGACGGGGTTTATTTGGTTATTGACCGACCGTCGTCGTTGGTTCGGCCACTGTCTTCACATTGAAATCATATCGAACAAGCATATAAACGTAAGTTTCATTTTAAATTAGTAGTATTATTTGACGCAGAGGACATTATTATTCGGTTGGTTTTGTATCACCTTAAAATGTCTGGGCCCTTTGTGTAGATTATTATTGTACCATTGCTAAATATAGTCGCAGTTTCTGCGTGTTAGCCTGCACATAATGCTAATGTTTCAAATGAAATAATGGTATGAATATTTCTGAATGTGGACTGTTAAATTAGTT
>JAVCKS010027886.1:0-12741 GCA_032273685.1 Pteraster tesselatus | reverse complement strand
TAATGCCGACCGCCACTTCGAAACTATGTCAGCAGGCCCAGACGACCAGCTGGCCCGGAACCTTATCGTGTTGCCCTCGGGGCTGTAGTACCGGCAAACGCTTCGATCCCCCGTAGGTGCCGTCACTCCATCACGCTCGAATCTCGGTGACGGATTCCATTTATCCGGCTTGTGAACGTGCTCGGAAAGTTGTAATAGGGCCTAGATGTTTTATTGTTAATACGATAGTGTAATTGAATTTTTACTGCTTAATTTTCTTTACATTAACATGCATTATATCAGTATAGCATTTGAGAAAGATTCTGCTAGGATCGAAACGTCAGGCCGCTCTTATTGACCCATCTTTTATACTCTAGGTCATCACAGCAAGTAAGCAGTGTGCAGCAGTTCTATTTTCTAACTCATGCATAATATCATAATTAGCTGGAACCATTTAAATTAAAAGTTTTCGAGTCTCATATCTCGGACTGGTGCAGTAATTTTGACCTGGTGGTCAAAATGACTGCACCAGTCCGGGCACGACCCTTGTTACATCGCGGTTAAAAATCTGTTTTCCGTCTTCACGACCATCCTACAACTTTGTTGTATTTGATTTATTGTAATGGGAGTATATTTTATTCTAATTAACTGCGAATATGTACTTAACACCGTAAAGGATATTAATTAAGAAGGAATACGTAGCGCGGTAACAAGGGAAACTGTCACAAATTATGTGGCCGGCCTTGTGAAATGACCTAACTTTACAAGGGAACCTTTTACAGACAGGTACACACTTGAGTCACAAACCGACTGGCTAAGTACCCGAACGTGACTCGGATGCAGATATCTGTCGGGCGAACAATACGTATCGATATCCCCCGGTACGTATAGAGCGAGCCGACACCGCACCGCGCTCGCGCGTGTGCACGGGGTCCTGGCACGGTGTCCATTTGGGGTTTCTATCTCACGCACGGCCACCAATAAAACTACCCGTAATATTTAGGTAACAAGGACGGGTAAGGAATGACCGAAACGGCACGAACGGAACCATGATCGGTTATTAGCACGCTGTGCGTTAGGTGGAGAGAACCTTGGCCAAATTAAAACTCGGTCATAAACTTGAGACTTAGGCTACATTGTCCGTGGGAAGAAAATCTATCTATCTATCTATATACATCAAGGGCAAACCGTGTAAATGTATAAATGCTCTGAGCTCGGAAACCATACCGGTAACATATGGACCCCCAACACCATATATATTCTGAATCACCATGACCTCAGGGTGGTTCTGAAAAGAAAAAAAAAGGAGGGAAAAAAGGAGGGGAAAAGGTACACGGATGTGTTTTATAATCAGGGCGGCGCCGGGTGTACCCCAGCTAGTATTGTATAAAACAAAACTAGCAAAATATAATATTGCGAGAAAAAACCAGTTTAGAATACCGGTAACCATAAAATAAGCCTAAGCAATTTAATGATTTTCACGCAGCACAAAACAAGACACTTCGAAGTTTGTTGCAAGTCGTCAGGAGGTGATATTAAAAGTCGAAGTTCAAGAAAAACTTAAGCGACCGTTATCGTTTGTTTGTTTGTTTTTTTAAATTGCGATCTACGTGACTTAGATTATGATATAATTGCTGTAAATAGATAACAATCACAATACATAATATTATAAAATCGTCCTATACGAGTTCACAGAAATCCCAAGTTATGCAATTTTGTTTTCTTCTTCTTCATCATCTTCTTCCTTACTTTTTTTCCTTTGGTGACTTTCTCTCGCCATTCAATCCACGTCACTACTACATGGCGACGACCTGACACGTCGACGGATTAGTAATGAAAACTTTGCGAAATATTAGAGGCTGCTGGTGTAACGTGAAACCGGAGAAGTGATTGCTGTGAACGGAGCAGATGCAGCAACATTTATTCAGAGAGTTGATCTTCAGCTGGATCAAAAGAAAAACAATTTGAAAACGTTTCCGTGCATAAACACACATCGTGAAAAAATGTCAGTCTGTCTTTCTGCTGTTTATACACGCTTTTGGGTAATTTCACGGTGAATGGAGCAAGACGTCAGGGCGCAGTACTCTGTAGAATCTCGGCCGCCATATTATTTTCTAATACAGAAAGAAGAAAATTCGCACCGTAAAGCCTACAGTACAGGAGAACTATACCAGGTACCTGCTGAGAAACAGCGGTGAATTTCGCCACGGTTTTTAGCCTCACGAGGCGTTAAGTCAATATGTCCTTCTTTGATATTTTTCGCCTCTTCTGGACAATCCTGGTCTGTAAGTTATGAAATTCCAGAAGTATAATTTGATTTTATTATATTTTCCGGGGAAACAAGCACACATACATGTACAATCAAACTGATAGGAAAAAGAGAATATTGACAAGTAAATTTAAATAAGAAGGCACGTTTGTAGAAATAGCAACCGTTCAACAAAATGGCGGCTGTTATTCGCCAATGTGCGCATCTTTCCTATTACCGATGTATGCTTGAAACCGAAGGCTGACATGCCAAGCTACAACGCACCCCTGTGTTTATAAGCAATGACGTAATTTCTTTTAATTTTGCCGACCATTTGACATCGTGTATTCAACTGGTTGAAAAAATCAAAACGGATGAGTGTAGAGCGCAATAGACTGAACTCTCTCTCCCTTTCTGTCTAAAACTACGTCAATAACTTATTATGAGATCTCATAATCAAGTTCATTCCTTGAAGTAAACCGAACAATGGCCCCAAGACTCCTGGGATTGACAATAATCTCTTGGAAGAGTAGCTGCGTCACGCGTCGATGCAGATCTAGTTTACACAGTCGGTCGTATACTCTTGATGACTGACGCTTCTGTTCACAACAAAATCGACACTCGATATAAGTAGAGTTATCTACACAAGTTATCTTGCATGGATGTTGTTTTCCGCCGTCAGCTGATGGTTTTTGTTGTTCGTTGATGATGATTTGCTGCGCTTCTGTACCGTCTTGTTATTTTTCGTTGTTGTGGATGTTTTGTTGATGATTATGTTTTGTTGATGTGTTGTTGTTGCTGTTGTTGTTGTTGTTGTTTCTGTTGTTGTTGTGGTGGTGGTAGTGGTGTTGATTTGTAGTTGTTAGTTCGGCTATTGCTGCTGCTGGAGGTTGTCGTCGTCGATGTTGATGTTGTTGCTGTGTTGTTGCTGTTGCTGATGCTGTTGCCGTTGCTGTTGCTGCCGTTGATATTGTTGTTGTTACTGTTGCTGTTGTTTTTTGTGGATGGTGCTGTTATGGTGTTGGTTTGTAGTTGTTAATTCTGCTACTTGTTTCTGCTATTGTTGTCGCTATTCTGCCCTTGTTGTTCTTCTGCCGTAAATCTTTCTGGCAATAATTTTTTAACTCCCCCAATATTTCATGTATCTGTTACATTATGTTATGAATACACAACACCAGACACGTGTAATACAAAACACGTATAGGGCTTACACAACTTGTTGTTCTTGTATTATTCAGAATCGAATATAGACACAATATTATAAAAAAAGCAAGCAGCTTTCAAAACTCCTCCTTCCCTCACATGTCTCCCGAAGAACGACGTCACGGTTGAACAGGAAGTCATCGGTCAACCTTTAACTATACCATGTCCAACCTTTCAACCTCTGCCTCAAACAAACCGCGAACCTTGTTGCTCTTAGTACGCATGTAAAATATTGTGTACGTTCCGTGAACCAAATGTTGGGCTGTTTTCACCTGAGTTCGAAATAGTGCAGTTCGAACAGTGTTACCATTGCTATACTAAAAGACCAACTACAAACCTAGTTAATTATACCTATACCATCTTGGATTTGTGGCGACCACGATGTAGGATGGCACTGTTCAGAGGGGGCAAAACCAAGGGAATTCAAAAGACATTAACCCACTCTGAACAACGCCATCCTATCTATTGCGTTAGCCATACTTCAACAATGCTAATTCTTGCACCTCAAATCAGATTTGTTTTCATAAAAAGGGTATCGGAGGTAGGCTTATTTCGTAATATATGGTATAATTCTGAAGTATTTATTCGTCTCAATTACAACAGTTTAGATTGGCAATTTTGTGGATTTTAGTTTTTTACATTTTCAGAATGTATGCAATGCACCCAATTTAATGTCGAGCAACCGTAGATAAGGTTTCCCCCAAAGCAGGCTCCATAAGGAACGGAGGTCCGTGCGTGCATGGTAACAAAGTGAGATCGCATGTGTCATTCGTTCGGAAATAACGATTTCATACGGTCGTAATCGCCTCCAAAGTTGACAGGTTTATCGGTAGAATTCAAGGTGACGGTGAGAGAGGACCTCGTAAATTTAAGGGTTATGTGTCTGACGGGTTGAGCGTATCGCACGGGTACACTGTTGTCTCGTGTGAACGTGGAGTGTGCCGTGTCGTTAACGCGGGCATTCTTGATCGTAAAGTCGAAAATTATACCAAATTGCAATATACCGGCCTAAAACTAAATTTTCCTCAAACCAGAAGTTAACAACGGTTCGGTAGTGGTTAGAAATGGGTGATACTAGGCCCATGGCAACATGCTGTTAGGGGTTGACAATATACGTAACGTTTTGGAGCCGTCTACTTATTATCCAAAGGTTGTGCCATAATCTTACTATTGTACACATGTATTTCGATTCTATCAATTTTACACCTGCACAGCGGCAGTGCGTGAACTGACTAACTTCTCTCAAACAACAACAAAAACAACCCTTCGGGGGTATATCCCCATAGCCTACGGGGTCAATAAACCAATTGCACACACGGCGTTATAGCCGCTACATAATACACACACACACACACACACACACACACACACACACACACACACACACACACACACACACACACACACACACACACACGCTGCTCGCAAAATGTCAGCCGTTTGTCTTTCACCAACGGCGGGCGACCTAATTGCGTGGGACAGTTAAACATGAGGGTCCCGGCGCCCGGAGTTTTGCCGCGAGTCGTCGGCGGATCTTCGGTCCCCCTTGCTCGCCCGGGCGCCGCCCTGCAGTTCGCGCCGATCTAACCTCTTGTCGAGGGGGAAAGGGATGGGGGTAGGGACTGAGGGGGTGGAGGGGTAACGGGGCATCGGCGGTTCTTGACCCGTTGGCGGATTGGTTTACCGGTATAGTGGGAAGCGACCAGACTCCTGGTGGGATAGCGGCGGTCCACATTTTTAGCGATGGTGTGATAATTGTGTAAGACGAAACGAGTGAGACAACATCACTCTAGACTTGTGCAAGAACAATTCCCACCGTAGCAGAGTAAAATATTTGGTATAAGTCCATACATTAGGGTATACCGTACCAAACTTGTGACGGCATGTCCCCTGTTGCGCCGGGAAATGTACCACCCATCAGCAATCTTCATTCTTAGAAAATCTGCAGTTGGATTATAAAAATGCAACATCCTTTCAGAGTTATAATATTAAATGGAAGTATAATTATAAAAGTGGTACGTTTACCAACCTGACAAGGGACACCGTCACAAATTGAGCACGATACCTTCAATTCATGGACTAACCCATGGCTACAACGTTCACTAAATAGGCATAATTTATTATTATGCTACTGTTTAACGCATACAATTTGACCGTAGTCGGACTTTTCAACGATGAGCACATATCATGCGAAATGACAACAATTATAGGAGTTCTTTTGTCATGCGTGGCAAGTACGAACTGAAGAACACGCCCGTCTAATTTAAGGACGATGTTCATCTCTAGAGGGCGCTAGACTACATAATAGCCATCGTTATTATTATATACCGGCCATACTCGAAGGGGTTTTCAATATCTGTTTTCTCCCAACAATTCTATCTCTTCTGTTCACTATGTACATACCCTCGGAGTAGCCCAGATCGTGTATAAACCGTGTTCTCTTGTAGGACACAAAGGCAAACGTTTTCAAAACATACGTCAATTTTAAGCAGTTCAACAGGGCTATAGAAAATAATAAAATAATATAAACAAACCGTACACCAGCACAATTCGCTGACTAGACACTTGTTGTTCCTTAGCTCATCCTGGACGAGACATGCAACTATCAAATGCCCAGCCCACTCGAAGAGGTACTTTCTCAGCAAGCCACTCAACGAGCTATAAAGTGGAGTGATAAACGAGTTAAAAAATGCTCAGAAACAGAAACTAAAACGGTTAACGTCCGACCGTCCGTCGACATTCAATCAGCTAAGATTAATGATCGATACTAGAATATTACACGCATCATTTACAGCGGACACGATACCAGCAAAGAGACCAGCCGGGTTTTATGTTATCGGATTCGGCAGAGATTTATTGTCTGTAGTGGGCAAAGGTCGGAGGGAAATGAACAGAGACAAACGTCAGTAGGATGCTAACAAAATGATGACTTGAAAGAGTGTTTGAATTTTCCGAGTGATACATTTATTACGGAGTGGCAAAAGAAAATCCCTGTTATTTTGGTAAAGGGCTAAGATAATTATACAAAAGTTCCTTAAAATCATGCCGTATAGGTTTTTCTATAGACCTATAATATCCAAATCTCATACTTTCACAGGACGGCACTAGACCTCGCGTATAAATCATTCCCACACAGTGTGCTACGCGCTATCGTTCACTCCGGTTATCGACCCCACAATGCACGGCAGATAGGCCTACATCTATCACGCGGAGCCGGTGGTACGGTCCGCGTCACTTACTTACGAGCTCGTTGAAACGAAACTCCGCGTTATAATAAATAAAAAAAGAGTTCTTGGCGCCAAGTCGGGGACGCTCTATCCCCAACGCGACTGGCCCTCGAAACGGTTGAGTTGTTAATGAGGTCCAGGCAACGAATGAAATAGCGACGCAGTGTGTCGCATCTTAAATGTAGCGAATTATGCAGGACTTAATTAGGAGTTGCGTGAAATATTGTGAGGCCGTTATTTATAGTTGAGCCTCGTTGTTGCGAAATGATCGGGGATGGGTGTGCGTGTGCGCGCGCACGTGTGTGTGTTTATGTTATTGGCATGTAGTAGCTCATGGTTGGCAGAACTAACTTTACCGGGTACCGAGTAGGTCTAAGCCGAAATATCTTGCACAAGTTATTATTGGGATGTCTGTCGATATTTGGTACCTGTCCTGAAAAGGCCTCGGTAGGTAATCCGTCCTGGTGTGAAAACCGATGCAATCGCTCCTGAAGGTTCTATCTATCGCGCGTTTTGGATTGGTCAGACTAATAACTCGATATCGCCGTTGGCTTCACCTTTGACCCGTCGAATAAAATCAAACGCGTACAAGTTTATGATATACGAAGGCAGCACCTGGTTGAATTAATTTTGATTATGGAAGCGCATTCTGAACGGTAGACCACCCGCATTGTTAGCTTCTACACAACTTTAGTTTGGAACCTTTTGGCACGGCTTTATACCGAGCATTGACGGACAACTTGAACATAATGTACATCTGTCAATCTAATGTACTACACCGTGTTCGGTATTGGTGGTTTACTTTCGTTATAACCGAATATTCGTTATAACCGTCTTCATTATTTCGTATCCTCCAAATTGGAGGGGGTTGACGCATGTTTGCTCACTAGTAGTAGTGGGTATCATCTATCATGAGAGGAAGGAGTTACGGTTTTGAATGTTGGGAGGAAAACTTCAGGACTGGGGAAAGCCCACGAAGTCAAATAGGGACCGAAAACCCGATTCACACGTGGGCCCCGGATTCGAATCCTGGCCTTCTTGCGGTTAAGGCAAGGAAAGTACCGCTTCGCCACCTGGTCCCCACGTCGATTTCTTTTTTAGAATCGACTCTGATGTCTACTCTCTATTAATATTGCGTTAATAAAACTTATTTTCGTTCTTTTTATTTTTATTTGCAACCACAGAAATGGCCGATGCGATCAAGACTCTACGCAGGCGCGTTGCTAGGCTGTGTTCCCAACGCCTGATCTCTCGGGGAACATTTTCTGATTGGATGAGGATTCTGAGTTCTTTCAGTGGACAGATGCAGTCTTATTGGTCACTTTCACAAACTGTCATCGGCCACGTGATGTACCTCGGCTAACATTAATATATTTTCCTCTCCTGAACATTGGTGGCGTCATAACAAAGAGTTTATGTAGAATTCTTTTAAAATTTGGGCTTGGGGCTGGTTCTGAGAAACGCGAATACAACTCCAGGGGGAGCAAGGAGAAACCAGAACAGTAGTCTACGTTCGTGCTTTTGCTGATGATGTGCTGATGTATACGACTACGGCAATCACCAACTGTGGCCTTAAACACAGGAACGAAGGCTAGCTACATCGAAATTGCGGCTACGAAATTGCAAAGTTATAGGTTACATACCACTACACGATTTAAATATTATTTACGGACCGCAGAAATACAATTTCAGTAGTTTTGCAGTTATTGACAGACAAAAACTGCTCGGGATATTTGCCTAAGTTAAATGGTTATAAAACCTTGCATTAAAGCTTAGCATAGGCTGTAACATTGTCCATCGATATTTCCCACGAAACTCCGGTTCACTGTCAATGTATATATGAAAGACACATTTTCCATCTTTTTGGCTAATTTATTATATATTGTTCATTTTAGACTAGGCTAACGAAAGATTTTAGCTATTTTATTTATTCAGAAATATTGTAAATATATGCTCTGCAGGTTTATCATTATACTAGCTGAAATATACATGCAGTTCCACATTATCAAAGTGCGATGTCACTTTTGAATCACCATAGTTATAGCTTATGGTAGCGATATATTCGACTCCCGGTATATTCGATTATAACGTTTCGTTATAGCGAATAATAACAGACTTGTTGCTCGTGGAAAGAACGTTGTTAGCCTATCAAAAGACTTTATAAGCATAATGATTGTTACCCAATTTCGCTTGCTATGACGGAAGTGAAAAGCATTGAAACTCGGCTCGTGTATAGTAATGCTATAATTTGTTAATTCAGTAAGGATAATGATAATGCGTTAATATATACAAGATTTGTTGAAATTTGTGATTTGGTGTTAATCGTTTTGCAAATTAAAAGGAGATCGTCGGTTGTGTGTACTCTATAAAAAGAAAACAAAAAGGCGTACAGATTTTCTTCAGCTTATAACTTTGAATCAGTTTTGTTTTATTGGGAATAATAAATCTTCGATCTTTCAGAAGTTTAAATACGAATATTCATATCTCACCTTGCTAACACAGATATTCGTACAATATTCCAGAGAGAATAAAGGTATACATTTGAAATAGGCCTAGTATAGACTCACTGCTAAATATAACCACTGTAGTTGGATATACCCTTAAGCCTTAAAAGAATGTGTTCTGTTTCATAACATTATTGTTTTTGCTAAAAACCTTTCGGGCAAGAATTATTTTCTATTCTTGCAAAGAAACGAACCCGAAGGCGAAAAAGCGGTTGAAGTTACATCTGTACCAAATGCATTAGGCGCTGTTACCCGCTGTGCGGGAGTTAGACGAAAGGAGAAAAAAAAATCGAGATGATATGGAACACCTGAATTTTCGCGCCAACTATTTTTCAAAAGTCACAGTGATATAACCTCATAATGGCGTGCTGTTTGCATGTTGAGAAAACTTATAACCACAACGACGATTCACAACCAAAGGGAATCATGCTATACGTGTCAAATATGTCTTTTTCTTTTAGTGCAAACCTCTTGCATTGTCTTTAGAATTATAAAGTTTAAGTGAAAACTCCCTTGATAAAAAAATCCCACCGAACTATAATCGAAAAATAATATTACCAAATAATAACATTTTATTCAAACATGTTAGTTGATAACACCACTTGAATATTAATCTAAACTATTTGGACGATTTAAGTTATTAGGGTTTCCGATTAGGATTATGGCGTCAGTTGTGGTTTTGTAAACCGGCAGTTCACGCTAGCTGTAATATCGTACGGTTAGTTTTATTAAGTGAAACATTAATGGACAATACCAGGATTTAACTAATCTGGCGGTGTTTCAGGGGCTAATAAACAAAACCCTGATGATGTAAGGGTAATCGCCTAAAGTGTATGCGTATGCCTACTTTGTTCATATAGGTGGCTCTTGACAAAGCTTGTCCTAGTGTAGCCTCGGACAAGCTTTGAGGCTGTCAAGAGCAACTATGAAGAAAGTAGGGATAACATTTGCATACATTATGAAAACGGTATATTGGTACCTCGAAGAGTGCTACCCTCTGACGACGAAAAGATCACAATTATTCGAAATATTGAAATGTAAAACTCACAGTCGGGTCTTTTCAGCACCACATAATCTTTCCAAAAGAGATTATTATGTTACTGGCAAATTTAACCTATTATTACTCGAAGGAGTAACTGTGACATCCGTCTCATTCAGAGGTTTATTGCGGCTCTGTAGAATATCTTTATTTTAAAAACGGCGATGGGTTAATTTCAGTAAATTGGTCTTCAGGAACTACACATGATCTTAACCAAAAATACCAAGAAGGGAGACGGTTATCACTCTGGTAATATATAGCCGCGCCCTATAGTATTAATATTTATACATGCCATTACACGCTTGGCACAATGCGTCATCGTAACGTAGCCCGGGCCCTACCAGCGGGGCGCGTGTTTCGAAGTGTGTGGCTGCACTTTACTCTGACGACATCGGAACAACAGAAGACTTAAAGGTTTGCTGTCCGACGTCAGACTAATTTCACCATTGGATATTAAAATGTTGGACTGATAATTTTGTAGGTTTTCTCCTCGTCGAAAGGCCAGTATATCACCGTCAGGCGAACTGTTATTTTAAAACTAACAGCAAGGGCAAAATCTACCAAATTATCAATCCAACATTTAACATTATTTCTCAAATCGGTGCCGAAATCGGAGGGTATATCTTTAGTAACGGGACTGATCCCGTCGGAGTCATTCGGTTGTTTTTCCTGACGATACGGGCTAGTGTTTACCCTCGCCGTATCATTTTCGTATTGCAGACAGACACGTTGGAGACCCTTTATAAGGGGGGGGGGGGGTGGTGGGGGGCATTCAAATAACACAGCGGTCCTAAACGATTTTACCCAGCGGCTGCCATATAATATTTTGGTTGCACTCGCTGTGTGGGCCATTCATTAAGTAACAAGTACGTATTCGGGTATTAAGCGGTGTCCCAAGTACCTCTTTGCCCCCATATATATAAAATGTTTAATATTCAGCTGTCGATGCATAACTTTAATGGGAAACAAGGTTTACTCCTTCTTGTGTTCGTTTATCAAAAACTTCCCCCTAGAAGGTGTCTATCCACCGCTCGTACATTTCAATTTAAACTTTATTATTATTATTGCACTAAAAAGTAAATCTTGTCATTATTTCAATATTATTCTGCCGCGTCAACAGGCGTACTTGACGCAAACTGATGAAAGGCGGTTCCATAAATATAGGCCTACCCCCTAAGGTACGTGGCTAGGAAATAGCAGCGGCTATTTTTCTCTGCGAGGCAACACACTTCCACAGGAAAATTGCTCATGCCACTAAAATCACATCATTTGAGATTTTCTTGTACCCAGATTTTGTGTGTGCCGTGTCCAGGCGTCGTCCTATCCAGTATGAGTGGCCTGTATCATTGATGTGAACAGCAGACTGTTTGAGGGTTTCACTCCACCAAATTCATTAGAGACGACCCCCTGCGGAAGCGGGGGGGGGGGGGGGAGGGGAGGGGGTTAATCAAAGGAGCACCGATCATTATGTGCATTATTGAATTTTCACCGTTAGCTATTGGGCTACAGAGGGCGTATCATCCGGATGGAGTGTTCTGGGACTTGGTGATCGCTGTGGATTGGTGCGTGTTTAACAGTCTTGAGCAGAGACTACTCTAAATAGGGGCATGAACGTACAGATCTTGAGCATCATTACGGAGAGAGGTATTTTGTGTATTTTAGACAGACGATAAGACACATTAATGGGGGTGATTCATATAGAAACTACTCACGCTGAGGAACCTATTAGGTGAAGGTACTTTAGTATACAAGCCCGTGGGCGAGTAATTGCGTATACTCACGAAAGTATCCACACAGCTTGCAGTTTAATTAAGGCATGTGCATGGCCTAAACCGTTGATGCGGGTGTTTTATGTAGGACAAGTAATCACCTCATATCGCCAATCATAATCACGAAATAGCTCCGTTCCATTGTCGTGATGAGAGGCGCAATCATCGAGGCTGCATTGCCCTCTTCGTCACGCCTATGGCTTCCCCGCGGCCGACCGCCGACGGCTTCTTCGCCCTTGCCTTGCTATTCCGCGGCGTTTTCAATTTCCCCACGGGGGAAGCGGTTCAATTTTACGCGAGTGTTGAATGAGTGTCATTTGTCACTGTATTTTACCGAATAAAGAACATAGGCTTAGTAGAGCCTGGATACGCACAACCCATTGATGTAAGTTTGGTATAGATTGTGTTTTATTTCATTGCTTTCCTTGCTTACATTTTTTGATATCACATAAATAAGCCCAGCGAGAAAATACTCCCAATGTATAGTGCAGGCAAAGTCTATTTTGTTATTGAATGGTAATTTTGGCTGTAATTCCATTTTCAGCCAAATTCTAAAGAAGATCGACAATCATGCTGATTCCTTTGATTAAGTTGTATCTCGTACAGTTGATATGACTATAAGCAGCGTCTCTGAGAGGGTTGGGGCGCGCCTGTAGGAAAGTTGTATCTCGTACAGTTGATATTACTAAAGAGCTTCTCTGGGAGGGTTGGGGCGCGCCTGTAGGAAAGTTGTATCTCGTACAGTTGATATTACTATAATGAGCGTCTCTGG
>JAVCKS010027820.1:0-12752 GCA_032273685.1 Pteraster tesselatus | reverse complement strand
TGTTATTGGGGATGCATAGGCTATCAAGACTGTCTGAAAAGTCATAATGTTGATTTTCGTTTTACTCCCTCTTTAATAGTGAATTGATAATTTGGTAGGTTTACCTTTTAATATTATTAGCCTTAAAATTATTCATGGCGCAACAAAATCTATGCAGGGATTGCTCCACCTCCGTCAGATTATCATATCACCATTTACAATTATTTCTCAAAGGGAGGTTGAACAGCACATCTTTATTGCTTGTACCTTTAGCACTTCCTGTGAGGGCATGCTTTCCAGAATGTTATTGAGTTCCTGGAGTTTTTTTGTGATTATTTTCTTCTTCGTTTCCGGCACTTTAACTTCACTAATTAACTCTTCCATCTGAGAGGGTAAAATAAAAGATTTAAAGATGATTAAAAATGAATAGTTTGTAACAGCAAGGTTTCGAATAGATGGACAGTTTGTCTATCCCTGTCAATTACTTCAATTACTGGGAGCTGCTTTACGTCCCCGTCGTCCACCCTGGATAGTTCCTTTTTGGAGCTAGCAACATTTGCAGCAAAGCGTTCAACTACAACTACAACTTCAGCTATTAAACAAAAGCTATAACTCGGTTGCAATTGGCACTGCGGTGAGCTGTCCTCTCGAAGTCGAGATGTCCTTTCAGGCACAAGAATCTATGGCTCAACATTATCCAGATCAATGTGGAGGGATGGACTACTGCCAAGCGAGAACAACCTGCACAGTGGTACTCGTCCAAGAAACCCACCAGACAAACCAAGACAAACTTAAACTGTATGGCTTCACGCTAGCAGATTACATACCAAGTGCCCAGCATGGTATTGCCACTTTTGTAAGGAATAATGTTCAATTTGTGCATGTGAGCAACTCTGATGAAAACGAATCCACTCAGTGGATCAATATTCAAATCAACAATATTCAAGTTGTTAACATCTACCATCCACCACCTGCAGCACTTGACACCTCACGTCTTTCAGTAGTGTCAGCCCAGTTCATTATTTCTGGCGAATTCAACTGCTGACATGAGACATGGGGTTACCCGGATGCAAACGTCAACGGTAACAACCTTGCTGACTGGTGCTCACACAACAACCTCCACACGTTGTTTGACCCAAAACAACCAGCGTCCTTTCACTCTGGTACATGTAGATGGAACAGAGGAACTAATCCTGATGTTACATTCTGCACAGACATCAATGCTACCACTCCTGTCAGAGAAGTGCTAGACAAATTTTCAAGGTCTCAGCACCGCTCATCTTTCATCCATATGCAACACCTGCTTACATTTACCAATTTCTCTCCGGTGCCAAGGTGGAACTTCCGTAAAGCTGATTGGGACCTGTTTCGCGATACAAGTGACAAGCTGGTAGACGACCTGCCAATGCCGAGCAAAGACAACCTTATAGAGGTCTACAAACAGTTCACTCTGGCTGTGAAAACAGCTGCCAAAGCCTCTATTCCGAGAGGCTTTCGCAAGTCCTACATACCAACCTGGGATGAAGAGTGTACTGCGCTCTACAACAGCTATCTAGAAGCTACAGACTCAGAAGCTGAGAAGGAAATGGCAACTACTCTAACTGACCACCTTGATCACAAACGTCAAGAGCGATGGATTGAAGCTGTTACCAACATTGACTTCACCCACTCCTCTAGGAAGGCATGGAATACTGTTAACAGGCTTACTGGCAGAACATCTGCCAAGAAGTCATGCCCCATCTCTCCGAATGGCATTGCAAAGCAACTTGTAATGAACGGTACTTATTCCACAACTAACTAAGAGTTTCAAAGAGCAGTTCGTAAAGAAATCTCCAGCCTGCGAAGCAGAGACACTCTACCTGAACATGAACATCTGAACTGTGATTTCACTTTCGGAGAAGTGTCTGCTGCTATCAAAATCATCAAGCAGGGCAAGGCTCCAGGCCCAGACGGGATTCACAATGAATTTCTTGTGCACTGTGGAGACAACATGACTGATTGGCTTACTAAGCTTTTCAATACGTGCTACAACCACACACGCACACCAAAGATGTGGCGACGTGCTTCTGTTGTTAGCCTGCTTAAACCCGGGAAACCAGACACATCTCCACAAAGTTACCGACCAATTTCACTGCTGTGTACTACTTACAAGCTTATGGAACCTCTAATCCTCATAAGAATCAACCCAGTTGTCAACCCTGTTCTACCTTATGATCAAGCTGGCTTTCGACAAGGACGTTCCACAGTCGAACAGGTCACACGACTCACTAAAACCATCGAACATGCCTTTGACGGGAGATAGGTGAAAGGTGCTGTGTTCCTAGACCTCGCAGCTGCATATGATACTGTATGGCACCAAGGCCTTCACTTAAAGCTTCAGAGAATGATTAGCTCGAGTCATCTGACATATTTCATCACAGAGCTTTTGTACACTAGATCGTTTGTTCTCTTCATAAGTGACGGACAGAAAAGCAGACCATATAGGCTAAAGAATGGTGTTGCTCAGGGTTCGGTCATGTTATTAGTGAGTGTGCTGTGGCAGGACCTCCCTGCTCGCTATCTGAAGTTGACAACCTTCAACTGGTGGAATACCTCACCAACTGCCAATTTTGACCCGATTATTGTTTTAATGTAGTTTAACATACGAGATAATAATAATAATAATAAATTACTTCATTATTACAAGCAAGAAATCTTTGCAATAAAGAAAGAACCCTAATGAGATTCAAGAAGGCACTAAAGTTAAGTACCCTTTCAATTTGTAATCTAAGCTTAAAATAAAGCTGACATACAGTAACCCCCGGACCAGCAAAAGAACTGCATGACAGGAATTTAGGAAATTTACAAAGCAAAATGCCAAAACATGCAAAACATGCAAAACTCTGACTTCAAGCAAAGCCTGAATTTCTGGAGTTTATATAGAACCAAATAGCCCCTGACTCTGCCATGCTGTTTCCAGCTGAAACAGAGTTGTGGCGCATCATGGTAAGTTAAGGTCATTCTTTTATACACGGTCTGTCTTTAAGAAATGCATATAGTCCCGTAATTGAGAAATTTAAGATTTCAGCATTTGTGAATTCAATTGAAACATAACCTTCTAAAGGTTGTATTTTCTGATTCAACAATCAGTACATAGAACAAAGTTTGACGAAGGCACAAGGTTTTTCATGAGACAATTACGTCAAAAACAAATTTCAACCACACTCAATAATGCAACATAAGAACGCATACGATTAACTCTGTAAAAGTCTTCATTCTATCATTTAAAAAGATGTACTGTCAGATTGCAGACGTATTTCACCTTAAGAAGTAATTTGAAATAATCAAATTTCAACCCAAAATAATTATTCATAATGGGCTGTTTCGTGCCGATACATACCGTAATTGTATAACAAAAATACCGGATTATCAATTCAACATTTCAAATTTAAGCGATCTGAAATTGGACAGCCTAACTTACCTGCATACGAAAGAGATTTGATTGGAACAGGATTTCCGTTTCTTTGAGACTGTTAAGTTCTTCATTGGTTGGTGGTTTGTAAAGTTGACCTTTTGTCAACCTTTTTGCTTTCTTGAATGGTGGGATTTCGTGGCTAGGTTCTGCCATCTTGTCTGGGTATCTAACAAAGTAACGATAACAAGCAAAATTGAATATTTTAAAATAATTTACAAATGAAGTATTGTTTTGCATTAATTAACGTTTAGCAATGGATATTTATCAAGCAGTGACTGAAAAATTTGCTTGAACAAAATAACATTTTGTAGTGCACTTGAGCACATGCGTAAATGCAAATCAAATAAAAATATCCTGCAAAAATTACAAAACTATTTACATTATTTTGAGTTTATTTTGGTTTTAAATCAAGAAATCCCCAAACCTTTTTTTAGCATCAGTGCAGGGGTGGAATGGCACCTGGATCTTACACTACAGTCCAACAAAGGCAACCTCTAAATTATTTATTAGGTCATGTTCATGTTGCTTTAATATGGAAATTTGTCGCAGAAAATCTCTTTAGTTTAACATGGAGCTGTAGTCCTATTCTTATTCTTAAAATAAATAAATACCTTCACTTCACTTCACTTCACTTCACTTCACTTCGAGAATGTGTTACTGTTAGTTTCTTCTGTCGGGACGAGAGAATAAATAAACATTGCCAACATTGCCGGCTGTTGCATTATTTGGTTCAATTTGGCCATGTGTTTGTGTTTTTAACCTAGGCCTAGCTGGTTCCAATCATAAATTAATAAGCCTATGCAGTAAAACGTCTTGGTGCCAGTCTGTTTGTATAACACCCAGGCTCTGCCCTTATTAACGTTGCACATAATTATGGTAAATAAAGCGCCATACTGATGTAAACATTGTTCCGCGATCGCGCCAAACAAATTGCCACGATTGAGATTTGTTTAAATCCTTGAATTAAAAAAGGACGTTACCCTGAATAGCTTTTTCTGGATTTAAAATCTGCCTGCCACTTTTCTTAAATAAATCAAACTAGTAAATTTAATGCCTAAACAAAGTATTCAATCAGAGTGGAGTTAGGGCCCTAACTAGCTCATTCAGGATTATGAGTAGGTATAGTCTGGTACTACTAGTACTAGTACTAGTTCTACTGTAGTACTACTACTAGTGGTGGCAGGGGCTACCCTTGTTGTGACTGTGCTAAGGTGAAGTCTGGGTACTACACGGATATTTTCATACTTGGTTGTCATATTTCAAATTCACTTTGTAAGGCAAACAAGTGCCTTTAAGCCTAGGCCTATGTGCTTTTTGTGTGAAATGAATTATCTACAATACAAGAATTGTATATTTCCACTTTTCGTTTATTTTTCTTTAAAATCTTCTTGCAATATCAGGTTTAGCCTAGGCCTGCGTCAACTTTGTGGGCTGGTCCCTATGCTTCACTATGGTGCACACCCACATTGAGGATACCGTCATCCGACGTCACAGTAGCTCCCCGATGCAGTCAACCATGCACACAGAGAACAGCGAGGAGATTCAACTGTGTGGAACTGCTGAATGTCAGCATGTAAGTTATTGGGAAATAGTTTCCATTTTAACGTTGGTAAATGTATCGCTTTTTATTAAACAATTTTTATGAGCACCAAGCTTGGATCATTCTACCAGTACCATGTTGAGGAACCATTTCCATTTGTGATAGTGTCCCTTGTCACATCTGAATGTACAGCATGGGTCATTCCATCGGGAGTGGGGTGTGATTTGTGTCTGTGGCTGGTTGCCTTGTTTCATAGCCTCCAATTTGGAGGGGATTGACACACATTTTTGGCACTACAGCAGATCTGTTTCATGGACTGATGATACAAGTTTACTATGATTACTGCAAGGGAATCCATATCATGAGAGGAAGGGGTTATGGTTTTATGGTTATGGAAAAATCCACGACGTCAGGCAGTGTTAAAATAAACCCAATTCACATGTCAGCTCCAGTTGAGTACCACTGCACCATCTAACCTCCCACCCCTGGCTTTGTATGTACCGCTTAGATCAGTTATGAATGTGCAAAGATGTCCTTGTTTTTCCTCAAAACAGCTAGTCAGAGACTTAAACATCGAGACTGCGCGTTACCACGACCTCGTTCAAGCCCTAGGGGGCTCCAGTGATTCCAGTTACCTGCGAGACGAACTAAAAAAAACAAGACATAATGCTTCCCAGTTGGCATTGCAGAGCAAGGCTTCGCTTATACCTCATTTTAAGGCGTAAGTGAAGTTATCTCTGCCTTTATCCTGCATTATGCAATCCCTGTCGTTTGATTGCTAAATAGTTATGTCACATGACATTGATTATCGCTGGCTCTACAAGTTTTCACCATTCCACGCCGACATATTTCCATTTTATTTTGTATGATTTACAAAAGAAAGTTATCTAACCTAAATGGATTTGTAATTTCAGAAATTTTGACTTCAAAGCTGATCAGCGTGGTGACTATGAGCGATTATGGAACATGTTTCTGTCATGTGCTGAACTGTTTGAAAGCCATATGCGTAAGGCTTTGGAACTGGAGAGGGCTTTCCCAATACACGCAGGTAATGTTAGTGTGCAGGTATGTAGGCAGAACATAACCGTTTACTCATCGGGATCCAGTGTCGAAACAATAACCACAGTGTGTTTTCGATGTTGTATTTCACGTTTACAATTTCCCCCCAGCCCCCTTTTCTCCAAGTTGCTGTATTTTATCTTCCCTTCCCAGGCCCCCATATCCTGATCAATACTGGTGTAATGGAGCCGGTAGGAGTTGATAATATACCAGTGAACGTCGAGAACCTTGAAGTGCCGTCAGTGGATCGTATGGTGCTTGAGAGGGAAGACCTTCGGCTGCTCGAAAGGTACAGTTATTCCGACAATCATGGGCACATACGGGTATCCTCATTACAAGCAGAGGAAGTCCAAAGATCTAGGGTCAGAGGTCACAGGGGTACTTTCCACACCTTGGGCCCTATTTTTGATTTCTGATCCCAACGGTTTTTGTTTCTCTCCAAAGTTTTCTCTCTCCCTTGAAAAACTATAACCTTCTTTATCATCATTGGTGTTCTCTGGGTTTTTAATGTTTACAAATCAGTCTCCCCAAAAAACTGTGTAAATATCAAGTCAAAAACAACGTTATCAGGTAATTTTATTGCATTTCATTCAATTGATATGAGTAACTAACTAACTAGCAATACGGTTTCAGGAATTAATGTCGTCACTAAGGGGTTAATAAAAATAGTTTTGTGACTTGGTTTTGTTGTTTATGGGCGGATATATTTTAGGGACATTTCGGAGCTTCGCAATCTGATCTCCGATATGCAGCGGAAAGTGGACATTAAACCCTGGATGATCGAACCTCTGCTTGACTACAAGTTGGACTACGAAAAATCACAGTCGTCACTCAGTGATATTGGTTCATCTAATGGAACGGTAAGAGCAGACATAGTTAATAAAATGGTCGTCATCTCTGGGATTTAGTGACCTGATGTAGTTTTATCTCACTACAGGGCGGTGTATCATGATTTTATAGTTTTGTTTAGTTCAGCCCAAGGATCTGTATAGTTAGCTGATATATTTTCTGTTCGTTCGCCACGATCATCTCTATGGTGGGTTGCTAAGTACTGTAAATAATGGGTTCATGAGCCTGATACAGTTGTGTTTAGCTTACAACGATGGTCTGTATCCAAAAGAAGTTATGGTTTTATGACTGGGCCTAGAAAAAACTCTGCATCACTCACAATCTACCGTGTTTTGTTTTTGTTTGTTTTTCCTAATGCTAGGAGACAACCTATGACCCGCACCAACGTCGTAGGTGTATCTGCCTGGTATCCGTGGCCCTGCTGTCCCTGGTTGCCTTTACTGTGGTACTCGTCGTCTGTCTGGTTAAGTTTGATAAAACGTAAAGTGTGCCTGGGGATCTGGTGTCACAGTGCTGAATACATGAGTACATGAAAATATTACAAAGCACAATGGCCATTATGAAGTTTTTTAATTGTTCGTACCAAAATTTGGGTAGCGGAGAGGAATGGGGTTTACTGTAGACATATATTTCACATGCTGGGGCATGTGTAGGTCTTAAGAATTGCTTGCTTACTCAGCTAAGTGAAGAAATTTGGCAGTGACACTGTAAGCAGAGAACAGAGATCGTAAGCGCAGAATTGCAACATGCGACCTGATATTGGGCTCTTCTGAAAAACAACATGACTATTGACAATTTAATAACAAAGCCGTATGGTACATACAGGGTTGGGCTTGACTAGAGGTTAGAAAAGAAAGGACTATTGGTAAACTGTGTAAATGTTGCTTACACCTTTTAATAAACATCGAATAGTAAACCGAAGTATCGGTAACCGGTTCTATAATTCCCAGTATTAGTCTGAAAACTGTGTTACTTTGATGGCGGTAAAGCATGGTATACATACATACCGGTATTTCAACACCAGACTCAATGCATTTTGGTAAACTGCATTGGTAAGCTATTATACATTTAAGAAAAACTTTGGCAATTCTAACAATTTTACAGTAAACATTTTTTGTGGGGTGGTGGAGGGAGGGGGGGGGGGGGGGAAATTGCATATGTCCGGTAAACCGTAGTAAATAGGGTTGGTATTAAAGTCGTATTTAAATTCAGGTATTCACACTTTATATTATATTTTAGTCGAAAACTAAAACCTTGTTTTATTTTAGGCCAAATATTTAGTAACCATATTGTATTTCAGCTACACTTTTGAAGTAATATAATGTGTAGATAATTCGATTTGGGACAGTGTTCCTTCTTACATCTATTATTCTTTATTAGAAGAGTGGATTAGGTGGGGATTAGCAGGGATCATAAGGGGATTAGCAGGGGGCAATTAACAATTACATGTGAACTGGGTTTTCGGTCTGTGCCTACCCCAGTGGGTTTTTCCCACCACTGGTGGGGTTTTTCTCCCCCCCCCCCCCCACCTAGTAGGGTTACATGAGGAAGGGCATCCGGCATAAAAAACCTGCCAAATTACACTGTGCTTTTCATTCACAATACTAAAATCCTGAATCTAGGTATAAGAGTTACATTCACAGTTGAAATAGAATGAAACCCTGGATCTAGTTATAAGAGTTACATTCACAGTTGAAATAGAAATGATCTGCATGTATTTACTTTAGGCAAGAAAACACATTGATGTTAACTATCAGGTAGTTAATATCAAGGATAATATGGTGGTACATTTACACCGTTGTAACAAGGAACACTGTCATGATTTATGCACCAACTTGGTGGAAAGAATGGTGTAAATGTATTACAAAATTGTTATAGTGTGCTGTTTTAGAATGTTAATTTGAAACATGTACATGTATATGTTGTATTTATAGTTAAGGGTGAAATTCGTTGTTGTGGTATAGGCCTAAATCTCTAAAGCGGTGGTTTAGTCAAATGTACCAGCACTTAGATTTTAGTGGGATACAATGTCAACTTTGAGAGAAGTATTAACAATTCAGTACTTTTTGGGTAGTCCCAACAGTTTTAAAGCACTCTTAGTACCTTGCCAGTTTAGTTAAGAAAAGATCTACATATAAGTCAGATAGCATCTATATTTTTGGATTAATATTACAGTTTATTTGTAATTAGCCTATTTTCATAGATTTACCTTTAAAATTGTTCAAATTAGAATAGTGCAATAAATAGAGTTAGGCAAATGATACTTAAGCGTTTTTGGTGGAAGAATGTATATTCTGCCAGAATATTGTGGAGGAATGTACATTCTTCCAGATCACTTGACTAGCTCTTTAGTTTAATAGATTTATTGGTAAAATTGTGGCACCAGAAAGTATATTGTAAACTGCTGTGTGTAGTTTAGCAAGATAAATTGTGTTGCATGCAATCAGTTCCAGCGTAATTCAGATAAAACCTATGAATCTGTGCAATAGTTGTAACGGTATAGATCTAAATGTATGTATTAAAAAGATATTTGAAATTATGACAAACCAAATGACAGAAATTGATTTTAATGTTAACATATTTATGTGAACGCCTTCATTATGTGCCTGTGATGACCTGTTAAATAGTGGCCATCTTGTAGGGCAGTTTATATTATATGGTTATGGTTTACATGGTTATGTATTTATGTGTGTGTTTATGCATGCAAATGAGTGTCTTTATAGAATAGATTTTTGTGTATTTTTAGGAGAGTATTTTCTGGTATTCAGCATTTGTATGGTCTTATCAATAAACTTGATCAGTATTAAATAAAAACATTGTGCTGGGCTTGGCCATGTTAATGTTTCCGCTTCCTCAAGCAATGGTGTCTGGTTCCTGGACTCTTGAAAACCACCTCTTAGCCGTTACATCAGTCGCAATGCTGTCGCGTGTGTGACTGGTGTAGCTCAAGAGAAGCTTGCCCCCGACTAGTTCACACGTTGTGGTCCATTTACCAGGTGGATTGCTAGCTGCTTTGATAACAAGACGATTTGCTTCCCAGCTTGGTACCTGGAAAGAAATTGGTGTTACCACTAGACCAGTCATTTAAATATAAATGAGAAATATATAATAGGAGATATTTGTTGTTAAATGGGACTTGACCCTCTCACTACCATTGGCGACTATTTTAGTCGACATGAATGTATACCATGTATACTAGTCAATATTATGTAATTCTATTATGAATAGAATAGAGTAGCCAGTTCTCGCCAACCTTATTCTGAAAAGAATTTGGTAGCAAAAGGGTTGATGGGGTCTGAATTTAGAACACAAAAACAAGTCTGCCAACTTTATTGCAATAAAACATGTTTTTTTTTTTTTTTAGACCCACGTACACTCCTTTGCTGCAGTGAGGCATGAAATCATGAAATGAATCCTGGTGAGGTCAATTCTTTTATGCTCAAATAAAAGTGGATATTTTAATTGTCCTAGTTTAACAAAATGTCCCCTACTGCTGGTGACAGAACTTGTTTAGCATGTAGTGTTTTGTTATTATGGTATTGTCCTATGAATTAAAAATATAGGCCTAAGCCCATGAAGTTCTATAATATTATATCAGTGATCCTCAAAAAACCCTTCCACACCCCCATTTTTGTGTGTCAAAACTGACTAGCTGATATTTTGTGAATATCCCCTTCTCCCCTATCAAGAAGCTGCCACCTTGTGGACTATACCTTTAGGCTTTTTTACTGGTATCCACATACACCTTTTTTGTACTTCCCTACAAGACAAAGGACCGCCACACAAGAAGGTTGCTATTAATTGTGTCTAAATGTTTATTTTAGGCTATAGCTAGGAAAACTCACAGTACGGGTCATTATTTTCCTGTCTAAAAATGCCATGATTTCAAAATCAGTAATTTAACAGACCTTACACAGAAACGAAAACACAAGCCAACTTACCCTAACTTCGTTCATATCATGAGTTTTATCTAAATACTGAGCTCCGATCTTTTTCCTCATGTCTTTCACGACGTCACCTTTACGAGACACGTAGCTGAAGACGTCCCCTTCGTGAAGTATTTCAATCCTGGGTTTGCAGGCCAGATACCGCGTGCGTTGGCTCTCCGAGATGCCCATGGCATCCATCCACTCGGGGTAGTTCTCACTCGATGAAAGCTCCCAGGTTCCGGTAAAATTAATAACTTTGTGGCCAAATTGCTTTCCCGACATTTTGGACTATAAGGTATGCGGTACCGATCCGTTTTTTGGTACTGATCGTTTACTTTCAGTAAGTACATGTATTCTGAAACGTTATCATTGAACCACTTGGAGCCCATCACCTACCAGTAAAATTGTTATCTGCAAAAATCGTTGAACTTCCTCCATGCCGCTTTTGTGTTTGGTATCTTTCAAGCAACGTTGTTGTTATCAAGTGTCCGTGTTGCAAATTATCCTGTACAAATTGTTATCGGGAGGCATGTGTTTCAAAAATCAAACTAGCCAAAGTTTGTTTTGCGGGTATGGAATATACGTTTGGATAAATAGACTTATCAGCAATGGCTATATTAAATTCAACATCTGAAACGTTGGCTACAAAACACTGACTTTGGCGTGTACCTTGACGATAATTTCACATTAAGTTCTTGTTAGCCAAAAAAAAAAAAACGACTTACAAATGGCAGCTTCTAATTTGTACGGCAACAACCAAAGTTCACCCTTTCACGGTTCGTGGCGTTTTCTCCGGAGCAAGGGTTACGAGGCCTTCATCGAGGAGATTTACCGGGAGAAATTGCCCCACCAGCCTTGGCGACTGACATCTCCCTCGCCCACCATTGACATCTCCGTGCTCGGCGACAAGTTCACGATCCAGGGCGAAACGACCCGGAACACGCTGACCGTGGGACAACCGCAGGTCGACCGTAACCACTGGGTGGACGAAACACGGGTGGCTCGGTGGGAAGGAAATAAGTTGGTGGTGGAAAGCCCCGACGGTGGCGGAAAATGGACAACCATATCGGAAGTTACGAACGAGGGAAACCGACTTATTATCAAGTACGTGGTCAAAGCGAACGGCGTGGAGACTGTTTGCTTTTACGAGCGCGCTGCTGCTGAACCGAATGTTGCTGATGAATAACAACGATCACTGAAGTTTAGATCGCCATCTGTAATTTTGATGTTATTCGCCGAACCTATGTTGGCTGAACACTGAATTTGAACTGATTACCACTTTTCATTAGTGTAAACGTGATATTAGACACAGTATTGTAGTTAAATGATAGATCACTACAGCTAGTTGCATGCCTTATATCTTTTTCCAAATTTGTGTGAAAGATCTTTTGTGCGATTTGTTAGTCACCAATAAGTGCTGTACTGTGTACATGAAACAGATAATTTGCAGTAGTATGTGAATCGATTACTACATAGCATGCAATTTGACGAGCAAGCAATTTTGTGATTTACCAATTAAGACTAACATTTAGTGGAGATAAGTAAGCTAATTCTGTTAAAGAAATTACATTTGGCGATCAAAGCTCGAATTCGCACATGATAGCCAAAAGAGGGTGCCCTATATATTTAGCCAGGACGATTATATCGACCATACTACGTATACGAACATGAGCCCTCTTATAACTAATGTGAATTCTTCTAAAGGGTCCATGAAATACGGTTTTTATTAGTTTAAACAATAGTTTATTACTATATAAACGAAAGTGTTTTGGGGATTTAGCCCCGCCCCTCGAAAAACGTAGTTTTGCATGACGCGTTTTACGTCAACATAGTAAGCCGGGCTTTACACGTGTGTGCGACAGTATACACCAGGGCCCAAGTCCATAAAACCATTCTAAACTAGTAAGTTGCTAGGACTTAGCAAGATTCTAAATGCCTAGTT